>CAMXCT020003009.1:47500-79081 GCA_947184155.2 Cladocopium goreaui | reverse complement strand
TCAGTTTAACAGGAGCATCAGAAATCGCTTTTGGCAATGCTGAGGATGAAGTAACCACAGCTGGTGTAGAGGAAGCACAGCTACCACTACCACAACCACCACTACCACCACAACTAGCTCCAGTGCCAAACTGGCTCCAGGGCCTGCTCGACATGAATTGGCTCACCTGCGAACTCTCATCCTTGGTGAGGTTGGCTTGGCCACCATGCAAGACCATGGCAGGGCACAATGGCTGTGGCTATTGTCTTGACATGATAGTAACCATCTTTCTGATAGACATCACCTCGTCTTTCTGCATCATTCAAAGCTTGCTGGTTTCACTGGATTTTGTCCACAACCTAAGCCAACCCAGTAATCTGAGATTTGTTGCAAATCTCAGAGTTCTTCTTGAAAGCTTCGAACACTGGGTATTTCCAGGAGCAAACACAGACTCGCCTCTGGTGTTCAAGAGAATTCTTGGAGCCCTCTTCTTCATAGAGCTGCTGAAGATCTTCTGGCACCTGGCCACTTTTGATCATTCTGGCACATTTCCTTACCTTGGGGTAGCTTCGATGCTCATCATCAGCAACTGTTGCATCCTCCTCTTTAGGCCCCTCATCTTCTCCTTCTGCATGGTCATCAGGAACTGGCTCATCCCTGGTCTTCTTCCATCCTGTTGCCATCTCCTTGACAGTCTTCGCTTTGGCCTTGGCTTTCGCCTTCAGCTGCATCAGGTCTTGTCAGGATTTTCTTCATTGTGCTCTTGGCTTTTGCCTTTTGAGCTTTCATTGGCGAAGAAGTAACCCCAGGAGCTTTGCTGGCAGCAGCCTTGGCTTTACCTGCTGCCTTTGCCTTGACTTTAGATTTTGCTTTCACCTTGGCTTTGGCCTTTGCCTTTGGTGCCGCAGTATCTAAGAATCTAAGTCAGCTCATGGGGCAGTTTCTTCTGGAGAAGCCTGTTCTACAGATTCTGGTGCTGGTTCAGGTGGAGGCAACATGCAAGCATAGCATCAGGTGGACAAGCAGGCCTCTTCATGAGGTTACCAACAGGGGCGACAAGTGACAAGTAACTTCAATCTTGAGCACCAGTGTGCTACACAGATGGTATATGCAATTGGGGATGTCTCAAAATAGGGGGCCCCAAGCACTTGTTTTTTAGTGTGCAAAACAGAGCTTTGGGGCACTCCTATTTTGAGACATCCCTAAGTGTACACTTGACGTAAATTCCAGCCTTTCACCAAAAGTAACTCCATGAAGAACATGTTTTGCCCATGATGATGTCAGAAAAGCTTACAACAGAAATACCAAAGACCTTGTGAATGTATCAATCAACAAATGTGATATCTATACTTCACAATGGATGTTGCATGGCTTTGTCATTTTCATTGAACAAAACTTAAAAAAGTAGAACTGGAGATGTCTCAAAACGTCTGAAAATTGGTTCCCGAAACCGAAATCTAACATGTTCAAAAACTGGTTCCACAATGGTACCTAGGAAAATGAAAGGTGCTTTAAGCCATCTTAAGGTACCTTTCATTTTTTGGAAAAATAAAACATTAAAGAAATAGAAATGGAGATGTCTCAAAATGTCTAGAGCAATTATTTTATTGCAATTTCAGTATTGTACATATCTTGTTTGTTTTGTTATTTATGTGCTGCTCTTGTCCTATGATTATTTTGATGAAACTCTAAGACGTAATGTGCCTAAATATCACTGTCTATATATATATATATACTTAAATATATATATATGTATGCATTAATACGCATGTATTCAGGTGGTGTGGTGTTATTAGTCATTAGTTGGCTTGGGGTTACAGTTTTGCAAACCACACCCATTGCATGCCAACCAACCCTATAAGGTACCTTGTAAAATGAAAGGTGCTTTAAGCCCCCCTTAAGGTACCTTTTTTTTTGCAAAATAAAACAAAAAATAAAAATGGGAATGTCTCAAAAATGTCTAGTGCAAATATCTGATTATAGTTTCTGTATTGTACATGTGTTTTTCTTTTCTTATTTATGTATGTTCACCTAATGTAATTGTTCTTGCCCTATGTTTTTTTGATGACACTTTAAGGCATAATGTGACATAATGTACCCACATACTAATGTGGAGGTATATGTGTATTCATGTGGTGTGGGGTTATTATTTGGCTTGGGGCTACTGTTTTCAAACAAAACCCATTGCATGCCAACCAACCCTATTAGGTACTTTGTAAAATAAAACGGTGCTTTAAGCCCCCTTAAGGTACCTTTTCATTTTTGGGAAAAATAAAACAAATAAACATATAGATGTCGCAAAATGTCTAAGGCAAATGTTTGATTACAATTTCAGTATTGTACATGTGTTTGTTGGTGTTTTTTTGATGTATGTTCACCTAATTTAGTTGCTCTTGTCCTAAGATTTTTTTGATGCAACTTCAAGACATCATGTACCCAAATACTGATTTGGAGGTATATATGTATATATGTGTGTATTCATTTGGTGTGGGGTTATAATTTGGTTTGGGGTTACTGCATTGCAAAACAAAACCATTGCATGACAACCAACCTATGTTTGGGGTTTCTATTTTGGAAACACACAGCATTCAATCAAACACAAACCATGGTTGGTACTACATGTTTATCTAAACACCAGGCAACAATAACCATCGTTTTTTATTTGATTTTTTTAAATGAGAAAAACACTTACAAAGAATAGTAATCCATATTTGGGGTTACTTCTTTTAAATGATCCCAACAATAGATCCCTATGTTGTTTTTATTTTTTCAACCAATAGCATACATGAAACCTATTTAAAAAAAAACAAAATTGAAATGAAAAACTCATTTTTTTGAAACAAACAAACATGGTTTTCAAGAAAATAAACACTATTTTTTTAAGAAAAAACAAGTTTTCTCTATATTTTTTGTTTACTGCCCTGAAAGTTTGTTGAAAGTTTGTTGCAAACTTTCAGTCAAACTTTCAGGGGGGGTTGCAAGTTTGACTGAAACTTTCAATGCAAACTTGCAGGGCTGGATTGAAAGTTTCAATGCAAACTTTCAAGGCTGGATTGAAAGTTTAAAGAAACTTGCAGGGCTACACTGAAAGTTTGCATGAAAGTTTCAATGTAGCCCTGCAAGTTTTTTTAAACTTTCAATCCAGCCTTGAAAGTTTGCATTGAAACTTTCAATCCAGCCCTGCAAGTTTGCATTGAAAGTTTCAGTCAAACTTGCAACCCCCCCTGAAAGTTTGACTGAAAGTTTGCAACAAACTTTCAACAAACTTTCAGGGCAGTAAACAAAAAATATAGAGAAAACTTGTTTTTTCTTAAACAAAAAAGTGTTTATTTTCTTGAAAACCATGTTTGTTTGTTTCAAAAAACTGAGTTTTTTATCTCATTTTTTGTTTTTGTTTTAAATATGTTTCATGTATGTTACTGGTTGAAAAAAATAAAAACAACATAGGGATCTATTGCTGGGATCATTTTAAAAGAAGTAACCCCAAATATGGATTACTATTCTTTGTAAGTGTTTTTCTCATTAAAAAAACCAAACAGTGGTTGTTTATTGTGCAAATTGTTTTGACATGTTACACCCACCATGTCTAAATGTGTTTTAAAAAGTAACCCAAAACATGGTTTGGTTGTCATGCATTGGTTTTGGTTTGCAATGCAGTAACCCCAAACCAAATTATAACCCCACACCAAATGAATACATATATATATATATATATCCACAGTAGTATTTGGGTACATTATGTATTGAAGTTGCATCAAAAAATCCTAGGACAAGAGCAACTACATTAGGTGAACATACATAAATAATACATCAACAAACACATGTACAATACTGAAATTGTAATCAAACATTTGCCTTAGGCATTTTGAGACATCTATATGTCTATTTGTTTTGTGATTTCCCAAAAAATGAAAAGGTACCTTAAGGGGGCTTAAAGCACCTTTTTATTTTACAAAGTACCTAATAGGGTTGGTTGGCATGCAATGGGTTTTGTTTGAAAACAGTAGCCCCAAGCCAAATAATAACCCCACACCACATGAATACACATATACCTCCACATTAGTATGTGGGTACATTATGTCACATTATGCCTTAAAGTGTCATCAAAAAAACATAGGGCAAGAGCAATTACATTAGGTGAACATACATAAATAAGAAAAAAACACATGTACAATACAGAAACTATAATCAAATATGTTCATTACACATTTTTGGTGCATTCCCATTTTTATTTTTTGTTTTATTTTGCTAAAAATAAAAAAGGTACCTTAAGGGGGGTTTAAAGCACCTTTCATTTTACAAAGTACCTAATAGGGTTGGTTGGCATGCAATGGGTTTGGTTTGCAAAACTGCAACCCCAAGCCAACCAATACCACCACACCAAATGAATACACATATATCGCTACATTAGTATTTGGGTACATTATGCCTTAAAGTTTCAAAAAAAACTAGGACAAGAGCAATTACATTAGGTGAACATACATAAATAAAACAAAAAGCCACATGTACAATACTGAAACTGTAATATGTTTTTTTTTGCCACATATACCACCACTGATTATTGATTGAATACATATATATATATATATACATACTGTATATATATACTATTTATTTGTTCATTTATTGTTTTTTGTTATTCATTCTTTATATATATATTATTATTCTAATTATATATTTGTTTATCTTGTTGATGTTTTTTAACACGAACCACTTCTTAAAGTCGCAGCATATCTTTAAGTATTGTTTTCCATTATTGCATGCATAGGACAAATATTCATTTCACAAAAACATATTACCATCCAAAAATAAGAAAAACTCATGCAGCACCTTTTGTGAATGATAAATAGCACAATGGTTGGTTGATACATGCACGAGGTCTTTGGTATGTGGGCTACTTTTTTGGTGAAAGGTTGGAAAATATGTCAAGTGTACAAGTGCATTTACCATCCATGTAGCACACTGGTGCTCAAGATTGAAGTTACTTGTCACTTGTCACTTGTCGCCCCTGTTGGTAACCTGATGCTATGCTTGCTTTTTGCCTCCACCTGAACCAGCACCAGAATCTGTAGAACAGGCTTCTCCAGAAGAAGCTGCCCCATGAGCTGACTTAGATTCTTAGATACTGCAGCACCCAAGGCAAAGGCCAAAGCCAAGGTGAAAGCAAAATCTAAAGTCAAGGCAAAGGCAGCAGGTAAAGCCAAGGCTGCTGCCAGCAAAGCTCCTGGGGTTACTTCTTCGCCAATGAAAGCTCAAAAGGCAAAAGCCAAGAGCACAATGAAGAAAATCCTGACAAGACCTGATGCAGCTGAAGGCGAAAGCCAAGGCCAAAGCGAAGACTGTCAAGGAGATGGCAGCAGGATGGAAGAAGACCAGGGATGAGCCAGTTCCTGATGACCATGCAGAAGGAGAAGATGAGGAGCCTAAAGAGGAGGATGCAACAGTTGCTGATGATGAGCATCGAAGCTACCCCAAGGTAAGGAAATGTTCCAGAATGATCAAAAGTGGTCAGGTGCCAGAAGATCTTCAGCAGCTCTATGAAGAGGGCTCCAAGAATTCTCCTCCCCCAAGGTTATTTAAGAGTCAATTCATCAACAAAGTCTTTCAGCAGAACACCAGTGGCGAGTTTGCTTTTGCTCCTGGAAATACCCAGTGCGAGGTTTTCAAGAAGAACTTTGAGATTTGCACCAACAAATCTCAGGTTACTGGGTTGCCTCACTCCATCATGTCGTGGAAAAAATCCAGTGAAACCAGCAAGCTTTGAATGAGCAGAAAGACGAGGTGATGTCTATCAGAAAGATGGTTACTATCATGTCAGGACAATAGCCACAGCCATTGAGAAGAAGCAGGGCAGTTCCATGGTCTTGCATGGTGGCCAAGCCAACATCACCAAGGATGAGTTATTCGCAGATGAGTCAATTCATGTCGAGCAGGCCCTGGAGCCAGCTTGGCACTGGAGCTAGTTGTGGTGGTAGTGGTAGTGGTAGTTGTGGTAGTGGTAGCAGTGCTTCCTCTACACCAGCTGTGGTTACTTCATCCTCAGCATTGCCAAAAGCGATTTGTGATGCTCCTGTGAAACTGAGCAGGGCAAGTGCTCCCAGGAGCGACTGGGCAGAGATTGTCAAAGACCGGCTGTCAAAATCTTTTTTTTGACAAGAAAGACCAAAAACTCAATTATACTTTGATGGATGTCCTCACCGAGCTTTCAAAGACAGAATGTATGCTTGGGGTTACTTCATTGTAGCTTTGATGTTGTAAAACATATCTTCAAAACATCCAATCAGATTTGATCTTCACAAATAAAAACTTTGATTTGCTCAAACAAGTATAAGTTCAAACAATATAGTTTTTTGCACTTCCAGTAATCATGTAGGACTGACTTCACACAAAATCAAGAAACATATTGTTAAAATACCTTTCAAGCAATTGATAATGTTCACTTTACTATGGTACAATGTTAAGAAAATGTTGAAATTTATTATCTTTTTTTCCATGCAAAAAATGCAAAATTTCAAGGTAAATTTTGAAGGTATTTTTTAAAACCCCAAAAATTACCTTGAAATGGACCCTTAAAAATTAACTATGTAGTTAAAAAAATAACTATTTTTGCTTCCTTAAAAATAAACTATTAGTTAGAAAAATGCATCCAAAATCACTTTTATCTATTTTGCTCCAAATAACCTTGCCTGACCTATAGGGTCCAACGTCCATTTCGTGCGAAAGGGTTGCGATGGACACCTCAAAGTCGCAATTTTTCCTCCGTTTTTGACGTCCAACGTCCATTTCGTGCGAAAGGGTTGCGTTTCGTGGCGCTCCGGCGGCACCGCCCCCGCCTTAAGAGAGAATAGAAGAAGAGCGAGAGGAGATCTGCAGATGTGAAGGTGTGAAGATGTAGATCTGCAGATGTGAAGGTGTGAAGATGTAGATCTGCAGATGTGAGGGTGTGAAGATCTAGATCTGCAGGTGTGAGGGTGTGAAGATCTAGATCTGCAGGTGTGAAGGTGTGAAGATCTAGATCTGCAGGTGTGAAGATGTAGATCAGCAGATGTGAGGGTGTGAAGATGTAGATCTGCAGGTGTGAGGGTGTGAAGATCTAGATCTGCAGGTGTGAGGGTGTGATGATGTAGATCTGCAGATGTGAAGGTGTGTCTAGATCTGCAGGTGTGAGGGTGTGAAGGATCTAGATCTGCTAGATCTGCAGATGTGAAGGTGTGAAGATTAGATCTGCAGGTGTGAAGGATGCAGGTGAAAGATCTAGATCTGCAGGTGTGAAGGTGTGAAGATGTAGATCAGAGATGTGAGGTGTGAAGATGTAGTATCGGCTCTGCCTTTTTTACGAAGAACCCTTCGCAGGCGCTCTCGGGGAAAAACCCAGACTTTCTCGTAAAGTTGCAACTGTTTGAAAAGCCCCTGTTACTGTCGCTAAAACCATTCACGCGTGTAGAAACCCGCAATACAAAATGCATATGGGTGGGGTGGGGTGGGGTGGGGCAATAACGTTCATGTTCACTTGCACACTGACGTCATGCTACGCTAGGCTGCTCTTCTCTTGCGCTTGCACACACATACGTGATGCTACGCTATGGTGGGGTTGGGTGGGGTGGGGTGGGGCAATAACGTTCATGTTCACTTGCACACTGACGTCATGCTACGCTAGGCTGCTCTTCTCTTGCGCTTGCACACACATACGTGATGCTACGCTATGGTGGGGTTGGGTGGGGTGGGGTGGGGCAATAACGTTCATGTTCACTTGCACACTGACGTCATGCTACGCTAGGCTGCTTTTACATATGCTACGTATCATTATTTAGGCTTCGGATATGCGGGTTTCTCATTCATTCTTGGAGGGTATATCCCTTGGGGGAAAATATTTCTTGGAAACATCCTGCCCTCATTGCTGACTGGCTCGTCTTCTTTTTTCGCTTCTTGCACCTGTGCCGGGCAGGATCATTTTGCATTTGATTATGTGTGTATATATATATTCTATATAGTTTTATATATGTCTATTTCCTTAACTATGTCTGTATCTATCTGTTCCTATTGGTACATATCTGGAAACAACATATATATATATATATATAGATATAATATATGTTTATTTATTTATATATTTATAGTTATTTTCCAGGTATATCGGCACAAGCAGTTGACATGGTGCATTGTGAATGCTGACATTCAGAGCACTGCTGCACGAACGTGACGAGAATGAAAAAGTGTCATGTGCAAGAGTACTGTCTTTTCCCCGACGGCATGTCATCGCAGGCGACTGTTGCGTTGCAAACAAGCAGGCAAACTATGGACTTGGTTCCGAATGAATCTGGGAAGTTCCGAAACCTTGTTCTCTGGCACAGGTGTTGACCACCAACAGCGTCTGTCCTGGCCATGAAAAAAACTCTTCTGGAAAAAACCCGCACATACGTAGTATGCTTCCCCTGACCTCTGTCCACTTTTGAAGACATGCGGTCTCAAACTTAATTTACAACGTAGACACCGTCCCCAACGTGTTGGACGCAGAACTTTGGGTCTCTCTGCTGCTGGTGCATGGTTCACCGCAGAAGCTGCTGCTGCCGTGTCGCCTGGGGAGTTCACTCCACAGACAGTATCCACGAGTTCGCGATCTGCTGCAGAAACTGACGACACAAACGCCAAGCCATCCAAGGTCCAGAAGTTTGGATCAATCCAAGTCATTGCCCATTCTGGAACATCTGGTGCTAAGCCTCCTGAATCTCCATCTTCTTGATGCAACTGCAAGAGCCGAAAATAGGTCGGTAGCAGTTGCACTTCACCTGGTGATACATGAACCGGAACTTCTACATCGATTTCCACGTCACTCGATAGCCTGGACAAAGAGAAGGCGTGCTTCGACCATGAACGTTTTTCTGGTTTTGCCACGCATGCCGTTCTTGTACTGGCTTCTGAACTTTGCACCTGGGATGTCTCAGCAACAGAAGGCGGAGACATGGCAACATCTTCTCGACCACTCAGCTGATCTAAGAGTGCCCAACATTGTGCTGACTTTTCCACCTCGCTGGGATCTCTGACTATGCCTAACCGTCTTTGAAGCACGTGCAAGGTCGCAGCAACATGCACCGGGCACGTAGGATGCTGCCGGCGGAATCGCAGCCAGGCATCTTGCAAGGGACCAAAGCTCTGTCGAGGAACTTCCCATGAATACGTAGGGTCAGCCAGAAGACACTGACGGATGCACGCAGTCATGGAACTTGCGATCCGTTCCTGTCGCAGCTTTTCTTTGCAAGCAAGAAAATTGGGAGGTATGTGCCTGGTACGAAAAGAAAATGAGGCTGCTTCATGCAACGCATCCAACTCTTCCACTGTGACTTGTCCCCAGGCACCAACTAAGGGCGGTAGCCCAACACGTGCCACACGTAGAAGCAGCATCATAGTCAGAGCCACTAGAACGTCTTCCATGGCTGCAGTGTCAAAGAAAAGAACAGTTGAAGGGAACATGATGACTTTTCATCCATTGTGTCAGTGTTTTTTTATTTGAAAAGTTTCTCTTGATTGATGAAAAGAACTTCTTCCAAGTAAAAACTTGTGGTTGGCTCACGTGAACATGTTGTTCCAGCCACAAACCCTGCCAGAAACACACTATGGTCTTGGCCGCAGAACTTGTTGCGAAAATGTCGAATCTCTCAACCACGCCCCAAGCCCCAGCCGGCTTGCTTCAAGTCTGTCCTTCTTCTCTTCACCGAAGAAGTATCGGGGTTCAGATAAGGGGGGAGGAGTTGTGCAGGTGGTTTTGGTAGATACAGAGCGGAATGCATAGGGTGCACAACTACAAAATGCAAGTGCATGTACTTTTTTTCAGCTACAAAATGAAGAACATAACTCTTTCTGGCTCGGAAAATAATTCAAAACCAGTACTACAAAATCCAATGCATCTGAAGTCAAAAAAATAGCTAAACGTCGGAATTTCTAACATGATTTTTCCCAATGACATTTTGTAGTTGGGTCTTTGCCATCCAAAGTTCCGACCAACATAAATTCGGAGAACATTTTGTAGTTGTCAATGATTGAATTTAGTTGGATCAAGTGTTTTCCAAGTGTTTTCCTATGGCACCTTGATTGGGAGCATAGGGGCCGGTCGCATGGGGGTTGGCTCTCAGTTTGTGGGGGACATTCATTAAAGTTGAACGTCTTTTTCATTCTTACCCATCTTGATCATTCCTTATCTGTGTTATCCCTGCACCTCAGCATACATACAACTACAAAATGCAAATGAATGTTTAGCATGAATGCAAATGAGATTTTATGTTGGATGCTTCAACTATTCAACCTGTACAGCTACAAAATGCAAATGAGATTTTATGTTGGATGCTTCAACCATTCAACTTGTACAACTACAAAATGCTAATGAAATTTTATGTTGGATGCTTCAACTAACTCAACATATACAACTACAAAATGAAAATGCATGATTTGAAAGGAATCAATTACAAAATGATTCCAAATACAAAATGGGGGGCACAACCCCTCCTGTTTGTACAAAAAAATGCTGGCTGGCAATCTGTACTGTAGCCCAAATCCTCCCCATTTCGTAGCTGAAATTTGAAGGTGGATGAAGAAGTGCTTTCTTCGGCACTTGTGGACACTTGGACTTCTTTGCCAACCTTCCTAATTCCAAAAATAACTGTACACGTGAATACTGCCGATTGAAACGATGAAGCCAGTGCCACATATGTCGCCACAAGTTCTCATTGAAGACAAAATGACACGTGGACTTTACACTGGGGTGTATAAACTTCTTCATGGATTTCCACTGAGCATCGATGCACATGGTGCCGGCCACTTTGGAATGCCCTGCTTTGGTGCGTGTTTTCACGGACCATTGTTTTTTCGCATGAATTGCCCTTCGATGCTGAATACGCATTTTGATCTTCTTCAAAGCACCCTTGTAGCTAGTCGCACCATCTGTAAACAGAACGCACTTGCCAGGTTTCGCGATTCTCTGGATTAAGCCACTGTTCATGACTTCTTCCGTGTTTTCAACTGGTGGAACACCATTTTTCGCCACAAAACGAAATGGCAAAACTTTCAACGCAGTGAAGCCTCCCCTCTGACAAATGCCCAGAACGCGGGCATGAGCACGCATGACATCCGGACAGCCTTTCCTGCTCTGTGTCACAAATCTTTCAATTTGAAACTGGTAGTTGGGATTTCGTTTGCCAACAAAGAAGTTGCCAGCTCCATGGTGGCTACGTGCGGTGCACACATGTAGGTTTGGCCGCAGTAGTTTTCTATTGCTCGCAATAGATCACAGCAGTTCAAACGAAGCCCCCGAAAGACACCATAGGAGACTACATTGTTCTTTGTGCGACATTCGCGCCTGCCACATTGAACATAGACACTAAGCACATCAGAAGCTGCATTCTCAACTGGAGGTCCCAAGCAATTCCATCCGCAAGCCAAACATCGAACTGGCTCATGCAGAAAACCGGCATCCTTCAACTTCTGGTACGCCAACATCGGGTCACCTATGTTCTTCTGCAAACCCTTCCGAAACTGAGACCATCCTGCACGGCAGTCTTGCAGACGCTTTTTCAGGAAAGTCTTTCTAACATTTTGCTTGGTGTAAGCTTTCCTCGCTTTCTCTTTCGACCAAGCTTTCTTTCGGTTTTGCCGTCCAGGATTGTTCCTGGAACCAGGCTTGTGTCTGGTTTTCTCCACTTTTGCTCTCAGTCCCCTGATCTCAAAAGCCGCTTTCGAGGTGCAGCTTTCCAAGCGATGCCCCGCTTTGCCACATCCAAGACATTTGCGCGTCATGCAAGAGGTTGAAACTTTGATGCTCTTGTATGTGACAAATTCACTTCTTCAAAGCATGTCACTTCTCTAAACTTAGATTGATAATTTTGCGGTGCCCGATTTTCACTTTTCTGCACATGAAGTTTCATTTGTTGAAAGATGAAATTTGCCTGCATGATGAGGCAAGCTGAAATTATATGGGAAAACGCAGGAACAAATAACATGCAAATGGCTGCGGAACATGAATCATAAAATCCAAGCAACAAGAAGAAAATGCAATGATGCACGAAACGACGCGGGTTTCTATCCGCGTGAAGCCTAAAAAACCCCCTTCCCAATGAATTCAGTGACAGTTAGTTACTTGTCCTTGCCAACAAGAAAGCAAAGCTGCTGTATCACTGTGTCCCCTCTGATCCCCGCATGCTGTGAACATTTTGCTCATCCACAGCGCCCCTTTTTGTGGCACAATGCTCTACAGCAGAAAGTTTCGATATCGCCGTCTATCCTTCTCCCGCACGCTCTGCAAACAAACACTGCAGAAAGCAAATGCAGATTCCGGCATTTCCATGGTCACCAAGGGACTCGGCGCCATCGGAATAATCGAATCTTTGATTGGCGTTGGTTTGGGCATTGGTTCAATGATTGGCATTCGCCCTAAAGTTTCAATCAATTGCAACGGTCTATTTCCGTCTACTCGCTGCAAATACTCCCCTGTTCTGTGTTCGTAGTCCCACTGTGCCATCTTTCTCGTGAGAAAGTTCTCATCGATGTCACCTTCCAGCGTTGGATTTTCATGCATTATAGGGCCACGAATCGTGAGGACGAGCTGATCTTGCACAGACCAAGGTTCTGCAAAGGGGCCATTTGGCTCACCCGCACTTTGGAAACTCAGTTCAGGCATGTGCACCAGATTGGCTGCTGCCTTTTCGACTCTTCTCAGAAGAACCTGTGCAACTTGCATGGCATTGACTGCATTCAGAGCGAGTGCTCTCGCTATATTCGAGCCTTGCTCAAACTTTGTCGCAAGCTCAGATAGCTCTTCGCACTCACCTGTCGCTTCGCATGGTGCAGCTGGCCGTGCTTCAGCATCAACACAGGCATTTGGCGTGTTGTTTTCATCACCAGGGACTCCTGTCATCAATGCCTTGCTGCCAAACACACCGTAACGGCTCGCCATGGTAGGAACACCTGCTGGCAAAGCTTCTCCTACGATCGTAGGTTGCGGTGGTTTTAGAGTGCTGTACCACTTCACGAAGTCGTCCTCAGACAAGGTCCGCGGGGCTTCACCCATGTTCAGCAGATTTCCAAAGAAGGCTCCAAGAGTGCGACCCATGGGAGCGTTTCCTCTGAAAACAAATGAGACTGGAAGACTGGATACGTCCTTGAGCTAAACTGATAGCTCCGGCTTACTTTTTTGATCAAACACTGTATGATACTGTATGTTGTGACTCTTGATCAAAATGTGTTCACTATTCATGCATTCATCTAACACTCATCAAGCCATTTACATAACCCACATGCAAAGAATTGGAATTGTTTTGAAAGAATCGCGACCAATGACTTTGCATCAAGAGAAGGTCGCAGCTGAACAACTGCAATTTCTGATATCCTTTTGATGCCTTGGCCGGCCAAGAAAAGTGCGCACACCGTGGAGGATCATTCAATCTCGACAGGTCCTAAAGTGAAAAGCCGTTGGGACCTGCGTTTAGACCCCTTCAAATGCTTCGTGGCTTGTGGCCTCATGTTGACGTGACAAGTCCTATAGTCCAATCAGCAGAAGGCAGCTGAGTGATACTGAGTGAAGATGTTTGTTGAAAGATATTTAAGGGTGTTTATTAGAGGATTTAAAAGTCTATTTTGAATGGACGCCACTCAGCGGCCTGAAAGCCTTTGAAACTTCACCAGCGCACTCGGCGCGGTGGTCTGAACACATTTGAACACTGTGAAACCAGTGCAGGTCGGTGAGCAGTCAGATTTGATTCCACTCTTTGTTGCTGTGGGGTCCAACCTGGGCTGTGGATCACTGTCACCACGGACTACAGGACACTGCGATACCGAGATTGAATCAAAACTGTGATTCGGGCAATAGAAAGACAAAGAGGGCAACGATTTTGGTGGCCAAGCCTGAGAGTTATTACAGCCTTTCCATCTGGAGGCAAAACTCAAAAGACGTTGCAAGAAGTTGCCAGTCGTCTTCAGCGACAGTTCTAACATGTTCCAACTTAGCCCTGCACAACCATTCATCAACACAACTCCTAGGTGGTTCGTGTCCAGGTTCCAAGAGCGGGCCATTCAAATCGGAAGGGGAAAAAAACACCGAAGCACCGAAAAACATGAAATTGTCATGTTTATATACATACCCTAAAAGGGACAACGCATTAAAAAAGAAACACCATGCAGCGCATAGAGTCGCTAGAGCTGTTCCCGGCCGGATTTAGCTTGGGAGTCGCTGATAGGCTGAGTGTGGTACTGGTGAAAATGATGTTGGCAGGAGAGTTTGCGAATCTCCTGCAGACGATGTCATAAGGTTGCATACTTGGTGGCTTATCCCACTTCGTAAATGGATGTAAGTGGGTTGTAAGTTCAAACTTTATAATACCAGTTATGAGTAACGCAAATGGGGCTCGGCTAGATGCGCCTCCCCGTCATTGTAGGCACCAAAGCAGATGCTGCAGTCCAAATCACCTCCTAGTTGCGACGAGCTTGGAAACCTGGCTGTGAAAAGGGCATCACTGCAGTGGAAACCGATGGCAAGCCACTGGCAAACCAATGGCAAGCCCATGGCCAAAATGGAACAATGATGACCTATGAACAAAAATCCATAACCCATTATCCGCCGACCCCGGCAGATGCAAGGGGGAGCGCGCGCCAGGGAATAAGACAGGAGGAAAAGGTCGCGAGAATTCATTGCAGCAGCAAGAGCAAAAAGCCGCCTACTACTACTACTACTACTACCACTACCACTACCACTACTACTACTACTACTGCTACTACTACTACTACTACCACTTTACTACCACTACTACTACTACTACTACTACTACTACTACTACTGGGAGCTGTTTTTTCGGAGCTGTTTTAGTGCTAGCAGCCGCAGGCAACAGAATCTTTCGAGACGTTTTTGTAGGATTTCAGACGACAGGTCGCGTTCAGAGGCATGGTGTTTTCCCCGCGGGGCTGATTTTTTCGAATCTATTTTACTGCTAGCAGCCGCAGGCAACAGAAGCTCTCGAAAAATGCTGTTTTTCTAGGATTTCAGACGACACGTTAGGCAGTTTTTTGGCGTGGTTTTGGCACTAGCTCGTCCTTCAGAGGCATGGTGTTTTCCCCCCGGGAGCTGATTTTTTCGAAGCTGTTTTACTGCCAGCAGCCGTAGGCAACAGAATCTGTCTAAAAAAAATTGTATTTCTAGGATTTCAGACGACACGTTAGGCAGTTTTTTGGCGTGGTTTTGGCACTAGCTCGTCCTTCAGAGGCATGGTGTTTTCCGCCCGGGAGCTGATTTTTTCGAAGCTGTTTTACTGCTACCAGCCGCAGGCAACAGAATCTGTCGAAAAATCTGTCGAAAAATGCTGTTTTTCTAGGATTTCAGACGACCCGTTAGGCAGTTTTTTGGCGTGGTTCTGGCACTAGCTCGTCCTTCAGAGGCATGGTGTTTTCCCCCGGGAGATGATTTTTTCGAAGCTGTTTTAGTGCTAGCAGCCGCAGGCAATAGAATCTCTCGAAAAACGCTGTTTTTCTAGGATTTCAGACGACACGTTAGGCAGTTTTTTGGCGTGGTTTTGGCACTAGCTCGTCCTTCAGAGGCATGGTGTTTTCCGCCCGGGAGCTGATTTTTTCGAAGCTGTTTTACTGCTAGCAGCCGCAGGCAACAGAATCTGTCGAAGAATCTGTCCAAAATTTTGTCGAAAAATGCTGTTTTTCTAGGATTTCAGACGAGCCGTTAGGCAGTTTTTTGGCGTGGTTTTGGCACTAGCTCGTCCTTCAGAGGCATGGTGTTTTCCCCCGGGAGCTGATTTTTTCGAAGCTGTTTTACTGCTAGCAGCCGCAGGCAACAGAATCTGTCAAAAAATTCTTTTTTTCTGGATTTCAGACGACACGGTTTTGGAACTAGTTCGTCCTTCGGTTTTGGCACTAGCTCGTCCTTCAGAGGCATGGCGTTTTCTCCCCGGGAGCTGATTTTTTCGAAGCTGTTTTACTGCTAGCAGCCGCAGGCAACAGAATCTCTCGAAAATCTCTCGAAAAATGTTGTTTTTCTAGGATTTCAGACGACACGTTAGGCAGTTTTTTGGCGTGGTTTTGGCACTAGCTCGTCCTTCAGAGGCATGGTGTTTTCCGCCCGGGAGCTGATTTTTTCGAAGCTGTTTTACTGCTAGCAGCCGCAGGCAACAGAATCTCTCGAAAATCTCTCGAATCTCGAAAAATGCTGTTTTTCTAGGATTTCAGACGACACGTTAGGCACTTTTTTGGCGTGGTTCTGGAACTAGCTCGTCCTTCAGAGGCATGGTGTTTTCCCCCCGAGCTGATTTTTTCGAAGCTGTTTTAGTGCTAGCAGCCGCAGGCAATAGAATCTCTCGAAAAATGCTGTTTTTCTAGGATTTTCTAGGATTTCAGACGACACGTTAGGCAGTTTTTTGGCACTAGCTCGTCCTTCAGAGGCATGGTGTTTTCCGCCCGGGAGCTGATTTTTTCGAAGCTTTTTTACTGCTAGCAGCCGCAGGCAACAGAATCTCTCGAAAATCTCTCGAATCTCGAAAAATGCTGTTTTTCTAGGATTTCAGACGACACGTTAGGCACTTTTTTGGCGTGGTTCTGGAACTAGCTCGTCCTTCAGAGGCATGGTGTTTTCCCCCCGAGCTGATTTTTTCGAAGCTGTTTTAGTGCTAGCAGCCGCAGGCAATAGAATCTCTCGAAAAATGCTGTTTTTCTAGGATTTTCTAGGATTTCAGACGACACGTTAGGCAGTTTTTTGGCACTAGCTCGTCCTTCAGAGGCATGGTGTTTCCCCCCGGGAGCTGATTTTTTCGAAGCTGTTTTACTGCTAGCAGCCGCAGGCAACAGAATCTGTCGAAGAATCTGTCCAAAATTTTGTCGAAAAATACTGTTTTTCTAGGATTTCAGACGACACGTTAGGCAGTTTTTTGGCGTGGTTTTGGCACTAGCTCGTCCTTCAGAGGCATGGTGCTTTGGTGCTTTTTGAAGTTGTGCAACTTACAACTTGGCTTATAAGTGCACCAAGTGGAATTATATATACGCCAAATGAATTTATAATGCATCTAACCCTGAGCATGTTGAGTTATAAGTCACGGCTAAACTATAAATGGTTAGCTCAGACTTAGGCCACTTAGTAAATGGCCCGAGGACCACCTGGCTAAGTGCTTATAAGTGGGTTAGCTAAGTTCTGTAAGTCCTTCGTTTTTCTCGTGGGTTTCAGAATTCCGTCGCCTGAACATTTTTTTGGCGAATTTGAAAAGCCAAACAAATCACAAAATCAAACTTTTTCTCCAAGTTTGAACAGCCAACCAAGTCACACAATCAAACACAGGAAATCTCAGTTCAGCTCTTGTCCTGCCTGCAGCTGTTTTTCAAGCAAGCACTTGCAAAGCGAAAAAACGAACGACGATCGCCCAAAAGCAAGCCGAGGCTAGCCCGGCACATATATCGGGTCGAGGCTCGCCCGACCCATGGCGCAGCAGAGTTCAAGCTCTTTGCATGCACACCTTGGTCCCATCCCCGTCCGGGGAACGATCACAAGTGAGCAGCGGGAGCAGATCAAAGCTGCCACGTCTTGCTCTGCGGCAGTCAGGGAGCGGAACCAGTGGGGCGCCCGGATGCTGACTGTCACTGGCCCAGCCAACGGGCTGCAAGAAGCCCATAGCATGGCCGTGAAGTTCATAGAGGAGAACGGTGAAGATAAGGGTCGTGCAGATCCTGCTGCTGCCAGTGCCAAGAATGAAAGCAAGAAGAAGTGGCATGGTTCCTGGCACTCCTGGTCCACTTGGGATGCTGACAAATGGGTTCCGAGAAGCGAACATGAGGAGCTGCAAAACCGCCTCAAAACAGCGGAAGGGACCATTGCTGGTTTGCAGTGGCGTATGAGCTGCTGGGAAAGCTGGCACTACTACCAAGGGCAACCCAGCTACGGCTATGTGTACCAGAGTGCAGAGGCTCGCCCTGCACGTGAGCCCCGCGCAGAGCCTTGCCCGGGAAAAGATGAAAGAGATGAAAGAGACCGCACCCGAGACCCCAGCAGGAGCTATGACCGACGTGACACCGTGTCACCTTTGGAAGAAAGCAACAGGACCATCCTGCCTGAAGAGACACACACAAAGGAGTCTCATGCCAAAAAGCGCAAGAAGAAGAGGAAGGACCGCCAGCGATGGTCTGAGGATACGGGGCATGGGGATCAGCATGATCAGCGGCATTGGCAGAGGAAGAAGTGAGGCTCGCCCATCTCTTGGCACGAGGCTCGCCCGTGCACTAAAGAATCTTGACACTAGCAGAATGAGCGCTAGCGTGAAAATGGCTGGCACTGGCAGCCTTAACTTTCCCAAGTTGACCGTTGAATTTCGTCGTTCTGTCTTCACAGCGCATGGGCAAGTTGTGGCAATTTGTGCTTGTGCATGACCGCAGCCATTTTAGCAGGTTCTTTTCCAGGAAGAAGCTGGAGGAAGGCTCGTCCTCTTCCGTGCAAAAATGGAGGAAGGCTCGTCCTCTTCCGTGGCAAGAAGGCTTGTCCTCTTGTTTCTGATATGAAGAGAAAAAGGCCCAATTTTGACACCTTTGTTCCTCCGACTGTGACTTTGAGCGTGGCGGCACGAACATCTGGGGGAGACAGAAACCAGCTCCGTAAAGGTATCATCAGGCCTTTGCTGGAGGATTCCGTGTACGGGCACATTCTCCAAAAGTGCCCTATCCAATTCACCAACGGCGAGGCATATGAATGGGAATACATAAACCCGTTTGCTCTCATTCACCAATATACTTCAGCCCGACCACGTTTTGGCGATATGCTGCGGGGGGCTGGGTCCGTACGGATCGCTTTTTACATGGATGAAACTACACCAGGCAATGTGCTTCGCCCAGATCATGGTCGATCACTGGCGTGCTTCTACTGGACATTGATGGAACTACCGTCCTGGTTTCGGAGCCGCCACTGTGGCTGGTTTTATTTCGGGCTTTTTCCTCTGTCGCTGGTGGAGCACGTAGCAGGTGGCTATTCTTTCCTGTTTGCCTTCATGGTGAAAACATTCTTTGGCAAAGGATTGCTAGCATGGGATTTCGACAGGACAGGCATTTGCTGCAAATCAAGTGGTGGAGACTTCATTTTGAAAGCGCGTTTCGGGGCCCTACTTTCAGACGAGAAAGCAATGAAAGAGCTCTGGTGCACGAAAGGTGCTAGTTCCTACAAGCCTTGCCACCTGTGCAAGAATGTGATGGGCCGGGTGGACCTGCCAGACCGCGGCTACTTGGTGCACTACACTTGCACAGATTCAAGCCGCTTTGATTTGCATACTGCTGACAGTTTCCGGACTATGGCACAGAATCTGAAGCTTGAAGCTGGCAACCTGAGCAAAAAAGACTTCGAGCGATTGGAGCAATCTTACGGGCTTGTTTTCGACCCTCTTGGCATCTTGTGGTGTGAAGATTTGGGAGGCATTGTCAACCCTGTATCACACACCTACTGGGACTGGATGCATATATTGATGGCCTGTGGTGGGATTGCTCAGTATGAGTTCAATCAATATGCTAGGCGCCTTTGCAGTGCTGGCGTGTCCTTGCGGGCCCTTGACGATCTTGCTGCGGAGATTGTGTGGCCAAAGGGTGCTTATTGGTCAAAGAAATATTTCCAAAAGCGTGTGGTGGATAAAGACGGTGCCCATTTAAAGGCGTTTGCCAATGAGCTTTTCCAGTTGACGGACATTTGGCGCTTAATACTCCAGCTGGTGGTGCGCCCGGCTGGCATCCTGGAGCTGGAAACCAGAAGTTTAGAGAGCATGATGAAAATCATTGACATTTTGTCAATGCAGGAAGAGGCGTTGCCTCTTGTTGGTGACTTGGAAATCGAAATTGCCCAGCACCACGCTTGGTTTCTAGAACTTTACCCGGATTGCAACAAGCCGAAAACACACTGGCTACGACATGTTCCGTCCTTGTTCAGGGAGTTTGGCTGCAATCTCAGCTGCTTCAGCCCTGAGAAGAAGCACAAGGGAGTGAAGCAGCTGGCGCTTTTGATTTCTGCCAACGTTGAGAAAGGAGTCTTGTACCGCGCAGTTGCAGAAAATTTCTCTTCTTTCTCCAATGATGAAAATATGCTGCGCCCTATTTTCCTGGAACGGGCGCAGGACATGGAAGCTGAGTGGCTGCGGGCATTCTATCCGGACATGCAAGAAGCGAATGTTTCAAAGACACTGCGTTTTGAAGGTGGACGGGTGTCAGCATCAGATATGCTATGGTTTCCGGCTACAAAGCACCTTGCTCAGGCATCCTTCTTTTTGCAGGTTCGGCTTTTGAACTCCTCTGAGTTCTTGATCCACGGGGACTTATATCAGCAGGTTCGGGACAGCAATACTTTTCGAAGCACTGGCGTTGCCAGGCTTTTTGTTTGCACTAAGGACATGGTGCCAATTTCTTTCTGCAAACGAAATGGCGGAATTTGTCCTTGTGTGAGGCTCGCCCACACGAACTGAGCCAGGGCATTTAGCTGAGCGAGTAAATGGCACTGGTCGACCCCTGTATATATGTATATATATAACTTTGTACATACCCTATATGTAAACTTTTAAAATAAACATATATATATATATATATATATAATATATTATATATACTATTTTGTCAGACATGCAAATGTCTATATCTATGTACAACATATAAACCAGTTTAAACCCTATGTGCTTTGTGTTAAGGAAGATCCAACCCTTCATACTACCCCTCACCAGTTCATGCCAAATCTATGGAGTGCTTCTTTGGGTCACAGTGCTGTGCTTGTTTTGCAGAAGGTATGCACCAACATGCGACCACGTCAGTTCTTTGTAGTCGCAGCAGCCATATATACCCACAAACCCGAGATTTGACTTCAGATCTTTGAAAGGCTCGCCTTCAATCTTTGCAAGGCTCGCCTGCAGAGACTTGCGCCATGAGCGCCGCTAGCGAAGTGCCTGCTACTGCCACTGCAGAAGCTCTCCCCGAATCTGCGGCCAGTGAAGCTACCGAAGCGGCTTCTCCAGCTGAGACGGCAACATCTTGTGCAGAAACGCCTAGTGGCGTAGTTCCTCTGGACAAGGTGGAGACCGGCCCTGGACTTCCAGCAGAAAATTTGTGTTCCACCTGCAGGAAGCCTGTCTCTGAGGAGAATGGTGTGGTTGTGGCACGGGCAGTGGGGAAGACAGCTACTTCTTTGCGCTGCAGGGCATGCCACAATTTAAAAAGTAGGATCAACCGGGTGTTGAGCCACTATGGCTCATTGGCCCAGGATTGGACGAAGGTGACTGAAAATGAGAAGAAAGAATTTTACAAGAAGTACAAGGAGCAGGCGGGACCGGACCTTCTGACCAGGCTCCAGGAGACAGTGACGGAAAGCAAGAAGACCAGCAGCGCCGTCTCCTTCGAGGGCACCGGCGATTTCCTGGACGAGATAGATTTGGAGGAGAAGTACAAGAACAAGCCAGATCAATTGGCCGCTATTAAGGCCAACACCCGGACCTACTTCTGTCCAGTTCGACAGGTGCAGCTTTTCGAGGATGTGAAATATAAGCGCACGGCTGTGGAGACCGAGGAGTACGCGAAGGTGCAGAAACGCAAGAGGCAATCAATTCCGCTTGAACAAGGTGAACGTGATGAGACGGCTGCAGATTCGAGCCAGTGCAAGAAGGGCAAGAAAGAAGCAGCCAAAAGTGAGCTGCCGAAGTTGAAGGCTGGAGGCAAGAAAAAGATTTCCAAGAAAGTGGAACTGATGAACGCAAAGAAGCTGCAGCTGATGGATTGGAACTGCAAAGCGCGTGGTGACAAAGTCAAAGACTTGGTGCCTGGCTATGTCGTGAAGGCTTCCACAAAGCTGGTGGATGACGCTGTGGCCTTTGGGGTTGAATGCGACAGCATTCTTGAAAGTGGCCATGGCGACGCAGATGAGGTCATCAAGAAGGCAGACTCTTTCATGGAGCAGCTGACAGAGATGATGGGCCGCGTCAAGTGCCAAGTGGATCAGGCGCATGCTTTTGTTGCCACTGGTGCGAGCGGCCAGGAGTGAGGCTCGCCCGCTCAACTTCCAGAGGCTCGCCCTGAAGGCGGCAAATTTTGACAGCACGGGGATTCCTTATGAGGAGAAAGGAAAATATCCCGTTCTTTTTGTTTGCAGAAAAAAAAATCAAAAAACGAAACATTTTGGGCCGTATCGGGGCCGTATCGGGGCCGTATCGGGGCCGTATCGGGATGACTTTGGATACCCGGCCTTATTGGGACCATTCTCTTTCAAAAAATGAAATGTGAAAGTCACGGTTTTTTGGTGGCGCTCCGCGTGTGCAACTTCCACTGTGTATGAATTTGGGAATGGGCAAAATCACACGAGCTCAAAGGCCAGCCTTTGAAGCGTGACAAAAATATAAGTGCAAGCCGTAAAGAACACAAAAAGCGTCCAACACCCGGCCAAACACGTACTCCCCAGCGCGCACTTGGCTCACAAAGTCTCTGTGAAAGGCTCGCCTTCACCCATGGAAAGAAACGCTCCTGCACGCACGACTCAGACTGAGATGGCTGGAGGTCCCCCCCAGCTAGGTGGAGGCTCGCCCCAGCTGCAGACATGCGACGGCTCGCCCCAAAGAAAGCGAAGGAGCGGAGGTGAAGAAGCGCCGCGCAAGCAGCCACGCAGCTCCAAAGATTTATCCCCTGTTTCAATGGGCGCTGAAACTTTGACCCTCGACTTTTGGGAAGACAGAGACATAGAGGTGGGCGAGGACACCCAGCAATTCCCTGAGAATCCATCGATCGACTATGAGCTTGCATACACAGACTGGATGTTGTCCCAGTTGTCTGAAAAGGATGGCACGTGCAAGTGCAAATGGGTAACCCATGGCACTCGCTGGCATCGATGGGTTTGCTTTCTCTGCAAATATCCGGGACCCCAATGAGGCGCTTTCCTCCAGAGCCACCCCGAAACGCACGAGCCATGAACGGCGGCAGTTAGTTTAATTAAACCGTGAGGCTTGCCCACGTGATGCGCAGTGCAATCTAGTATATGATGCAATTTTTGCAAGAAAGAGAAAAATGAACAATCTGCTTTTCTTTGGGCTTACAAGGCTTTTTCCAGCTTGTCAGCTTTGGCGCATGTCAACAGGTCTACTTTCCCAACCACAATGTGCATTTTGACAAATGCAACAGCAGGAAAATAGCTGAAGCATCTGTTTTTCTTTGGCCCACATCTGCACACATACTTACAAACACCACAGTGTATATACCCAGCAAGCACGGCTCAAGAAAGCATTAGCTGTTTTGGTTTGAAGATGGGGTCGGAGGTTTTAGTTCCCGAACCCAATGACTGGAAAACAGAATTTCCACAGCTGAGGCTCGCCCAGCCAATCCACATAGCAATGCCATGCTGCGGAATAGACGGTGCTGGTTGGTCACTCCGAGCTATGGGGGTGCCCTTTACACCAAACAACGTATACGACCTGGAGACGCGATACAAGGAGTACTGGCAGGGCATGGTTGAAGAAGGCTCGCCTCTTCATTTCGGAAAGCACAATGGTGACATTGTCCAGGTCCAGCTGTCGGACTTGGAGCGCCCAGTGCATGTGCTTTGCAGTGGCCCGCCATGCCCGCCTTGGGCAGGAAATGGCAACAAGAAAGGTGTGGAAGACTTCCGAGCAAAAGCTTTTCTGGCTATTGTGAATATAGTGGCTTCGCTAGCCAAGTGTGGTGAGCTGCAAGCAGCGATCTTGGAAAATGTCCAAGGCATTTTACACCGCCAAGGTGGCGAAGAAAGTTTCATGTCAAAGCTTCTGCACATTTTGCAAGAAGAAGTGCAGGAATTTCTCTGGCAGGTGGACACCCTCAAGGCGGTGGACTACAAGCTAGCGCAGGACAGAACGCGTGTGTTCTTGCGTGGGATCCGGAGCACGTTGTGCCCAAGCGGGGCGGTGCCACCTCCACTACCCCCATTTGGCCACAGAGTGTTGACAGACTTTCTGGCGTCAATGCCTTGTGTGGACCGTAAGAAGCTCACAAAGTGCATGGCCCAAAACTTGAAAGACAGCCAAGAACAACTGCGGAAACTTTTGCAGGAAGGTCGCCTCGTAGAGACAGACGTTGTCTGCTTCCCACTGGACCGCGCAGATGGCAAAACATACAAGCGGCATATCAGCGTCAATCGTACACCAACATTGACCACCTCGAATTCATACCTGTTTGTGTCAGACATGAAGGTGGGCCTCCCAGATCAGAAACGGACACACTTCCGTTTCTTGCATCCGCATGAGCGGTTTGTTTTGCAAGGTTTCAACGTGGAAGTCGCCGAACAATTCGCTTCCAGCCAAGCCTTACAAGTCAAGGCAGCAGGAAATGCCTATCCAGTGCCACTCATTGGAGCAGCAATGGCCCCATTGCTGGCTGCCTTCGGTGAGCTGCCCCAGAAAGGAGAAAGGGAGCTGGAGTTCCCCACGCGTTTCCATGAGCGTTTGGCTGACGCCATGTACGGTGCTGGGAAGAAAAGCAAACCAAAGAAGGCAGGACATAAGGTGCTCAAACGACCGGCTGCACACCAATCATCAGACAAACCTGCAGACGAAAAATTGGACAAAACCCATCCTGGGCCCCATGACAAGGAGCAACATGACGGTGATGGGGCACAGCCTTTGGGTGAAGAACGTGCGGGGCCTTCCACCAAGAAGCGACCTGCCAGCACGGCAAGCATCGGAAGGCCCTGTCAGAAACCAAGACTCCCTGCCGCATGGCGCCTGCGTGGCTTTCTTTCTTCCTCAAGCTCTGACTCCGGCTGAATGTGCAAGGCTCGCCTGCACCATCATACCAGTTTTGAAGCAAGGCTCGCCTGCTGCGATGCGTAACCACGACGGATCCACAACTTGCGCTAAAAACAATAACTTGCAAGTGTTACCGCCCAGAAGCCCGTTGCACTCTCACAGGTGGGCAAAGATTGCATGAGTTTATTTCCTCTTCCACGCTGGTTCAAGCTGACCACGGGTTGCTGCGAGGCTTGCCCGCAGAAACATTGAGAGCGAAGCTTTTGCTTGTGATTGTAGGGAAAAACCACATGGCTGAAGCCCGCTTTGATGGGATGCTTGACTACTTCGCTGCTCTCCAAAAGAGCTGCGGGGGGTTCCTTGAAAAGGACGCCTTAGACCCCCTGTTGAAAAGCTGCATGCTGGATATTGAACGCGCCCCGCCCATAACCATAGAAGCAGGGGCCAGCATGCTTAGAAAGCTTGAGAAAGCTACCGTGCCCCAGGCATGGCGTGAAGCTTTAGTGAAACTGGTGCAAGCCAAGGTTCAGACAGGCGCAGAGAACAGCTGCAACGAAGGGAATAAGAAGAACAAGGAAAAACCAAGGCAGACATGTCTGCACTTGGACAACTATTTCTTGAAGAAGGACTGGGAAAAACTGGCTTCGGATGGGTTGACTGACAAGGTCAACTTGGCAGCGCAAAGAATGGCAGCCCTGGGTTTGCTGAACCCAACAGAGCCGACTGTGGTGCATGCAGTCGCAATTCTGTATTTGACGTCGCACAAAGGGACCCTGGAAGAACTTAACATCACCGGCGTCCATGCTTTGAATACGGTGCGGGATTTGAAATCTGTGCTCAGAGGATTGAAAGGCTTTACGCAGTCTGGGATCACCAACTACCCAATGGATCCTGCAGAATTGCCCGGCCCCATATTCATGAAAGCGTTTGGACAAGAAAAGCCAGAGCCAAGCCGTCTGGATCCTCACGCGCTTGGATGGTTACAAGTTGTGCTACCTGCAAGGGACACGCACACATCAGTGCGAGGTGCCTGGGGAAAGCGAACCTCGCGACTACGCACTGGCAACAACTTCCAGGAGATGCTCATGAATGCCATGAGCAACCCTGACATGGCAGCAGCTTTCGCCAGCATGATGAGAAACAATTCTGGAGTGCAGCTGAACATGACACGCCGGAAACAGTTGATGCCAAGCGCTGCCTCTGCACAGGTGGAACCACTCATGTTGGCAAACGGGCCAGCTGCTTCTCACAACTTGGCAGGCAAGCAAGACCCAAAGGATGAAGTCGACCTCGAGACATCGCTTCCAAGTAATGAAGAACCTAGCATCAAGGCTCGTCCTGGTGCAAAAGAAATCAGCAAGGCTCGTCCTGCTGTAAGTGAAACCAGCAAAGCTCGGCCTGCTGCAGGCGAACCCTGCGAAGCTCTGCCTGCAAAGGACAGCAAGGAATTGCCTCCGCTGGAACCCAAAAGCGTAGATGCCATGGCGAATGACATCTTGGCAGCCATTGGCGGCCAAAAAAGAAAGAAGACCGCTGCTGAAGAGACCACCGAGGGCGATGACGTGCCCATGCCGAAGGTAAAAGCCAAAAGCAAACCAAAGGGAAAGGCCAAAGCCACAGCAAAGAAAACATCTGCTGTGGCCAAGGCCAAGAGTACGCCTCCCAAGACCAAGAATGCTGCGCCCAAAGCAAGCCCGAAGAAAAAGAAAGAGGTCTTGCCATTCCCTGGGACAGCTGCACATGAGCCCGTTCGCCACAAGAACGCTACAGTTTACATATGCCCCAAGTCGACCAACTACAGGGTCAAACTTGATGGTGAGAAGAAGGACAAGGCCTTCAGCTGGAAACGCCAGGATGCGAAGGAGGCATGGGTGCAGGTGAAGGAATACATCCTGAACTTGGAGTGAAGGCTCGCCTCACCAACTTGGTGGAGGCTCGCCCCACCATGGCTGAATCTGTCACCCAGTTGACGGAAGCTATGCCCACCTATCGCCTGAAGAGAGGGCTTGTTTCACAAAGCACAGCCCGCAAAGTCCAAAATTTGCATCCTGATATTTGGCCTGCTTCTTTTTGGAGACGGGTTGTTCCTGTTTTTTTGCTGCTGCATTGAAAATTTGAGTGGTCCTTTTTGTGTTTTTTGCAACCTCCGGTGTGTTTTTCAATATGTCCTTTGGCCTGAATGTTGCCCCCTCGTGCGTGTTTTTTTGGAATCCCTCGTGGCCTTTTTGTGGGACCCTCGTGGCCATTTTCCTGATCACGAGGATTTGCTGAGCTAAGTGGTTATAACTCCCGCTAATTAGTTAGCTGCGAGGACCCTGCAAATTGTTTGTAAATGGTTATAACCTTCGTTATAAAACAGCTAAACGCAAAAAGCGCCAAAGTGTTTTCCCCCCGGGAGCTGATTTTTTCGAAGCTGTTTTCCTGCTAGGAGCCGCGGGCAACAGAATCTGTCGAAAAATGCTGTTTTTCTAGGATTTCAGACGACATGGTTTTGGAACTAGTTCGTCCTTCAGAGGCATGGTGTTTCCCCCCCAGGAGGTGATTTTTTCGAAGCTATTTTACTGCTAGCAGCCGCAGGCAACAGAATCTGTCCAAAAATATTGTTTTTCTAGGATTTCAGACGACACGTTAGGCAGTTTTTTGGCGCGGTTTTGGAACTAGCTCGTCCTTCAGAGGCATGGTGTTTTCCCCCCGGGAGGTGATTTTTTCGAATCTATTTTACTGCTAGCAGCCGCAGGCAACAGAATCTGTCGAAAAATGTTGTTTTTCTAGGATTTCAGTCGACACGTTAGGCAGTTTTTGGCGTGGTTTTGGAACTAGCTCGTCCTTCAGAGGTATGACGTTTCCCCCCCGGGAGGTGATTTTTTCGAAGCTGTTTTACTGCTAGCAGCCACAGGCAACAGAATCTGTCGAAAAATGATGTTTTTCTAGGATTTCAGACGAGCCGTTAGGCAGTTTTTCGGCGTGGTTTTGGAACTAGCTCGTCCTTCAGAGGCATGGTGTTTCCCCCCCGGGAGCTGATTTTTTCGAAGCTGTTTTACTGCTAGCAGCCGCAGGCAACAGAATCTGTCGAAAAATGCTGTTTTTCCCGAGAGCGCCTGGGAATGGTTCTTCGTAAAAAAGCAGCCGTTATACTACATCTTCACACCTTCACATCTGCTGATCTAGATCTTCACACCCTCACATCTGCTGATCTACATCTTCACACCTTTACATCTGCTGATCTAGATCTTCACACCTTCACACCTGCAGATCTAGATCTTCACACCCTCACATCTGCAGATCTAGATCTTCACACCTTCACACCTGCAGATCTAGATCTTCACACCTTCACACCTGCAGATCTAGATCTTCACACCTTCACATCTGCAGATCTAGAGCTCACACATCTCACACGCAGATCTAGATTCAGATCTAGATCTACTTCACACCCTCACACTGCAGATCTAGATCTTCACACCTTCACATCTGCCTAGATCTTCACACCTTCAGATCTACATCTTCACACCCTCACACCTGCAGATCTAGATCTTCACACCTTCACATCTGCAGATCTAGATCTTCACACCTTCACACCTGCAGATCTAGATCTTCACACCTTCACACCTGCAGATCTACATCTTCACACCCTCACGCCTGCAGATCTAGATCTTCACACCTTCACATCTGCAGATCTAGATCTTCACACCCTCACATCTGCAGATCTACATCTTCACACCTTCAGATCTGCAGATCTCCTCTCGCTCTTCTTCTATTCTCTCTTAAGGCGGGGGCGGTGCCGCCGGAGCGCCACGAAACGCAACCCTTTCGCACGAAATGGACGTTGGACGTCCAAAACCTAGGTAAAATTGTGATTTTGAAGCGTCCCCGGCAACCCTTTTGCACGAAATGGACGTTGGACGTCAAAAACTGAGAAAAATTGCGACTTTGAAGCGTCCCGCACAACCCTTTCGCACGAAATGGACGTTGGACGTCAAAAACTGAGGAAAAATTGCGACTTTGATGCGTCCCGCGCAACCCTTTCGCACGAAATGGACGTTGGACGTCAAAAACTGAAGAAAAATTGCGACTTTGAAGCGTCCCGCGCAACCCTTTCGCACGAAATGGACGTTGGACGTCAAAAACTGAAGAAAAATTGCGACTTTGAAGCGTCCCGCACAACCCTTTCGCACGAAATGGACGTTGGACGTCAAAAACTGAGGAAAAATTGCGACGTTGAGGTGTCAATCGCAACCCTTACGCACGAAATGGACGTTGGACGTCAAAAACTGAGGAAAAATTGCGATTTTACTTAGTCAATCGCAACCCTTACGCACGAAATGGACGTTGGATGTTAAAAACTGAGGAAAAATTGCGACGTTGAAGCGTCCGGCGCAACCCTTTCGCACGAAATGGACGTTGGACGTCAAAAACTGATGAAAAAATGCGACTTTACTTAGTCCATCGCAACCCTTACGCACGAAATGGACGTTGGACGTCAAAAACTGAGGAAAAATTGCGATTTTACTTAGTCAATCGCAACCCTTTCGCACGAAATGGACGTTGGACGTCAAAAACTGAGGAAAAATTGCGATGGACGCTTTCGTTTGTGTAAAAGTGTCTGTGTGTAAAAGCCTCTATGTGTAAAAGCGTCTGTGTGTAAAAGCGTTTGTGTGTGAAAGCGTGTGTGCGTGTGTAAAAAGCATCTGCGTGTAAAAGCGTCTGTGTGTAAAAGCGTCTGTGTGTAAAAGCGTCTGTGTGTAAAAGCGTTTGTGTGTGAAAGCGTGTGTGCGTGTGTAAAAAGCATCTGCGTGTAAAAGCGTCTGTGTGTAAAAGCGTCTGTGTGTAAAAGCGCCTGTGTGTAAAAGTCTCTGTGTGCAAAAGCATCTGTGTGTAAAAGCGTCTGTGTGTAAAAGAGTCTGTATGTAAAAGGGTCTGTGTGTAAAGCGTCTGTGTGTAAAAGGGTCTGTGTGTAAAGCGTCTGTGTGTAAAAGTGTTTGTGTGTAAAAGCTTCTGCGTGTAAAAGCTTCTGTGTGTAAAAGCCTCTGTGTGTAAAAGCGTCTGTGTGTAAAAGCGTCTGTGTGTAAAAGCGTCTGTGTGTAAAACCGTCTGTGTGTAAAAGCTTTTGTGTGTAAAAGCGTCTGTGTGTAAAAGCGTCTGTGTGTAAAAGCGTTTGTGTGTAAAGGCTTTTGTGTGTCAAAGCGTCTGTGTGTCAAAGTGTGTTTGTGTAAAAGCACCATGTGTAAAAGCGTTTGTGTGTAAAAGCTTTTGTGTGTACTTTTACCGCACGACATGGAACTGTTAGAGATTGAGGGTGAAAATGCTTGCTAGTGCATCCGTGCTAGGACGTGTGGAGCTCGGTTCGTTTGGTGTGGTAATTTGTGTGGGAATTGATATGTTCATAGTGAGCTTCACTGTTCAGTTTGCATGTCTATGCGACAATGATGTTTGCTTGTCAAACGCAGGAGTCGTGGTCTCAGGCTTCGAAGAACACATTCTTTGCATTGAATTGTGCGAGTGCGTAGCAGGTTAGTGCATGAAGTTGTAGAATGTAGAAGTTACCAAGCTGTTGGGTTCGTTGTACCTTTGTGGATGTTTCCTTCGAGAACGGTGTGATGCATGTAATTTACAGCATCATGGTACCGAGCCTTTTTTGCCAATTTGTGTGGGAAATTGTATATTAAAATGGAATAACATGTGTCTTCCCGGCGAATTACGGTACCGTTCTTTTTCAAACCGAATTTTGGTTGATATGTTCGACAATGATGCCCATCCCAAGTGTCAAACTCACGAATTGTGTTCTCAGTTTGGAAGTCCAGCATGATGCAAGATGAAACAAGGCATTGCGAGATGATGCAAGATGGTGTTGCCGAGCTGCTGAGTTTTTTGTTACCGAGCTTTGTTAAACTATTTTTTTGGTGATGCGTTCAGCTTTCAGTTTGCAGGTCTCTGCGACAGTGGTTCTTTGCCATGTCAAACTCATGAGTGGTGTTCTCAGTTTGGAAGTCAGAGAACAAATGCTTTGCAGTGGATTGTGCAACTCTGCAGCGACAAGCATAGTTTACCTCTTTACCTCTTTCCTGGGCTCAGACGTGAACGGAGAGATTATAAGACGCATTGTGCACAGAGTTAACATCCATATTCTTATGCTGAATGTTCGTGAAACAAGCGACGATTGGCAAACAGATATCTTTAACATTTCTTGCACTTCTCGAGGTTTCTGTAGGGGCTGTTAACAAACAGGTGTCATCCATGTCCTCAGAGCGTCGAACTTGTTATTGTGGAATCATTCAAAGCATTCTTGCACGGAGTTTTAGATTCTTTGGGATGCCATGGTACCGAGCCTTTGCGTGTGCACTTTTGCATTTTTTAGCGTTTCCATTGCGACCATGTTTGCACACCTTTGTTTGCAACTGAGGTCATCTACGGCATCATGGTACCGAGCTTTACATGTATCTCAAAGAGCAGATGCTTCGCATTGGATTGTGCATTGGTCTTCTGCACTTTTGCGATTTTTTAGCATTTCCATTGCAACTATGTTTGTGCACCTAGTGGTGCCGCGCTTTGTGAGCGTCTGTTGGCGATTGATGCTGCAGAAGCAATACTTGGAATTTTGTGTTGGAGGCGGAGCTTTAATGATCCTTATGTTTTTTTTTCGTGATTTGTTGTTGTGGATGAGTTTTGCTTTGTCTTATTTTTTTCGTCGTTCTTACATATAGCTGATTTGTTCAATATGTCAGTTCGTTTTTTTTTTCATTTGCTTGTTGTGTACTCGTTGGTGGATCTTCATGCACCAGGTGGTGAAGAGGATACTGAGATGATGGCAGATCATGTTTTTCGGCCTTTGCCAGAGACGGAAGATGCTTTTTTGGTGGAGCTGAACCAG
>CAMXCT020003009.1:0-42500 GCA_947184155.2 Cladocopium goreaui | reverse complement strand
TTGATTGTCAAGTTGGGTTTAGAAAGATCAGCCTAGAAAGATGGACAGACCGATCGATCTATGGATCAATCGATGGATAGATAGATAGCTAGATAGACAGATGGATGGATGGATTGATTATAGATAGATTAGATAGGTTAGATAGATTAGATGGATTAGGTAAAGTAGATCGGTTTGGTAGATTAGATAGATTAGATAGATTGGGTAGAGTAGATTGGCTAGATGGATGAGGTAGAGTAGGTAGATTAGACAAAGTAGATGGGTTAGATCTATTGGATAGACTAGATTGATGTAAAAGGATGGAGAGGTTAGATAGATTAGATAGATTAGATTCAGGGTTTTACTGATTAGATCGATTAGAGCCTAGCGTAAATGGAATAGGCCGTAGGCAAATTAGATTAGATTTGGATTAGATTAGATTAGATTGGTTTAGACTAGTTCAGATTAGATTAGAGTGAAGTAGAGTAGAGTAGATTAGATGGTTAGCAAGATAAATAGATTGGAACCAATAGAGCGGATAGAAAGAATGGACAACTAGATAGATAAATCACAGACTTGCTGATACACTACTTAAGTATGTGCACGCAGACTTGCTGCTACGCTACTGGCTCGTCTGTTGCATGTGCATCTGCTACGCTACTTGCTCTTCTTTTGCTGCGCAGGCTTGCTGCTTTGCTATTGGCCTGCGCGTATAATTAGCACTGATGTGTATGGCTAAATTCCCCGAAATGTACGAAAAGACAAGCTGCTTGGTATGCAAGCGGATGGCAAGATAGATAAGATAGATACGATAGATACGATAGATACGATAGATAAGATAGATAAGGTAGAAAAGATAGATAGGTAGAAAGATAGAAAGATAGATAGATAGATAGATAGAGAGGACAGATAAGATAGATAAGACAGACAAGATAGATAATAAGATAGATAAGATAGAGAAGATAGATAAGATAGGTAAGATAGGTAAGATAGGTAAGATAGGTAAGATCGATAAGATCGATAAGATCGATGAGATAGATAAGATAGATAAGATAGATAAGATAGATAAGATAGATAGATAGATAGATAGATAGATAGATAGATAGATAGATAGATAGACAGATAGATAGATAGATGGATGGATAGATAGATAGACAGATAGAATAGAATAGATTAGATCAGATCAGATCAGATCAGATAGATGGATAGATGGATAGATGGATAGATGGATAGATGGATAGATGGATAGATAGATAGATAGATTGATAGATTGATAGATTGATAGATTGATAGATTGACGGATAACTAGATAGAAGATAGATGTTTGGATCGATGGACGGATAGATAGATAGATGCGTAGACAGATAGGTAGATAGGGAGAATGGTAGACAGGGATAGGGAGAATGGTAGACAGGTAGACAGATAGATAGATAGATAGATAGATAGATAGATAGATAGATAGATAGATAGGTGGGTAGGCGGATAGACGGATAGATGGATAGGTGGATAGATGGATAGGTGGATAAGTGGGTAGATGGATAGGTGGATACGTGGAAAGATGGGTGGATGGATGGATGGATAGACAGATAGATAGATAGATAGATAGATAGATAGATAGGTGGGTAGGCGGATAGACGGATAGATGGATAGGTGGATAGGTGGATAGATAGGTGCGATAGATTAGATAGAGAAGATAGATTGAAAAGATTAGAAAGATTATGTAGACTAGATTGACCGGATGGAATAGATAGATTTGATCGGGTAGATGGATGAGATCGATTTGATAGAGTAGATAGGTTAGATGAGGTAGATTAGATCGACTAGGCAGGTTTGATGGATATAGAGTAGAACAAAATAGAGCAGCATAGAACAGACTAGAATAGAATACGGTTGGATGCATAAGAATGAAATAGGCATAGAAAAAGAGGTAGAAATAGAATCATTTGAAGAATAGAGAAGAAAGACGTCTAGATCGATAAATCAGCTAGACTAGCCAGATTAGCTAGATTAGGTACGCTAGATAGATTAGGTCGATTATATAGAGTGTAGGGTGGCTGGATAGATTAGATAGATTAGGTGGAGTAGGTGGGTTAGAAAGATTAGATCGATTAGGCAGGTTAGCTACATGAGGTAGGATTGGTAGTTAGATTGATCAACAGATTAGGACGATTAATCAGATTAGATAGGTGGAAAGCAAGATAGGTAGATAGATTGGTAGACCTGATTGATCGATTGATTGTCAAGTTGGGTTTAGAAAGATCAGCCTAGAAAGATGGACAGACCGATCGATCTATGGATCAATCGATGGATAGATAGATAGCTAGATAGACAGATGGATGGATGGATTGATTATAGATAGATTAGATAGGTTAGATAGATTAGATGGATTAGGTAAAGTAGATCGGTTTGGTAGATTAGATAGATTAGATAGATTGGGTAGAGTAGATTGGCTAGATGGATGGGGTAGAGTAGGTAGATTAGACAAAGTAGATGGGCTAGATCTATTGGATAGACTAGATTGATGTAAAAGGATGGAGAGGTTAGATAGATTAGATAGATTAGATTCAGGGTTTTACTGATTAGATCGATTAGAGCCTAGCCTAAATGGAATAGGCCGTAGGCAAATTAGATTAGATTTGGTTAGATTAGATTAGATTGGTTTAGACTAGTTCAGATTAGATTAGAGTGAAGTAGAGTAGAGTAGATTAGATGGTTAGCAAGATAAATAGATTGGAACGAATAGAGCGAATAGAAAGAATGGACAACTAGATAGATAAATCACAGACTTGCTGATACACTACTTAAGTATGTGCACGCAGACTTGCTGCTACGCTACTGGCTCGTCTGTTGCATGTGCATCTGCTACGCTACTTGCTCTTCTTTTGCTGCGCAGGCTTGCTGCTTTGCTACTGGCCTGCGCGTATAATTAGCACTGATGTGTATGGCTAAATTCCCCGAAATGTACGACATGTGGATGGCAGACACCCGGCCACCCACCCGGCCACCCGGCCACCCGGCCACCCGGCCACCGACGACACACCCAACCACCCGGCCACCCGGCCACCCGGCCACCCGGCCACCGACGACACACCCGACCACTGGCCACGGCCACCGGCCATCCGGCCAGCCGGTTATCCCAACCACCCAGCCGGCCACGGCCACGGCCACGGCCACGGCCTCCCCGCCCAAAGGCGTCGTGTGTGGCAGTCATATGGAGTCGTCATATCCAAATCCGAAACATATGAGACACATATTCAGGCCATGGCCTCACCAAACCTCGCTCCAGGCCACACCACTTTTGTTCACATATAAATGTGCACTGCACATGCGTTCGAACACAGAATCTGCATTTGCATGTGCGTGTACACTATCTCCGAATATGATTTCGTATGGTGGTATGTGCACGACAAACAGCTTATATAATGCATATTTTTTTGACACATACGGATACGCATAAATCATTCTGCACAATCAATTGCCAATTGGATCCAATGGGATGTTGTTGGGAGTGTGTCCAATCTTGACCAATTCATTGCTACGGGGGTGCGATCTTCCAGTCACAGTGCAAACCAGACAACGAACTGGAAGTCACAATGAAGAGTTGGATTTGGAAAAGTGTTGTGCACGAAGATCACAAGTGCTCGGTAGAGAACTTGTAAAAGCAGCACTTTCGGATTATAAAGAGAAGGCGACGCTATTGTTGCTGGGATCGGGAAAGGGGCAATACAGTGAGATTTTCTCAGCACAATCGCACGCACAACCGCGCGCACAACCACACGCACAATCGCACAAGCGCACGCACAAGTGCCAAACACCCGCACGCACAAGCACACACGATCACACACATTCTATGCAAACGCACACGTCTCTCCGGATCTAGGGTTCCCATGATCCTTGGTTTCGTTGTTTTTGAATTGTCACAATGTTCCAGCAACATTTGTGGCAAATGAGACAATTAATTGGCAAATCGATATTTCGAATTTCTGACGTCATGAAAATGTAAGGCTGATCGCACACGTTTCTCCAGGGTTCATCTTTCGTCCTATCCTCCACTCAGCCACCTTGCGCGGATCTGTCCACTTGGACAAGTTTGGAAAGTTCATACCTTTACGATAGAATGCGTTTCCAGGGTTCATCCTGCACACGGACCCAACCAACTAAAGACCGAAGCATGCGACGTTGTATTTTGTTGAACATTTCCAAGAGAAGGCTTGGAGGCTTCGCACATTTGTTTGAACATGTTTGAACGCATTTTGGCGAAGCAAAGTTACAATTTTTTAATGGTGAAAAAGGTCGGATCATGGAATGAGAACGGGGCCCGCATCGGGTTTCCCGTACTTCATCTCCACCACAGGAAAAGCGCAAACTTTGCAGGTAAACGTTTTTCATTGTTTTTCAGTCAGAGCCTTTTTGCACGGACGTAATGGTTCAAAACGAATCGCCTCCATGTCGCCCAGGTTTCGAATATTTTACAAAATTGTGGAAGCGCGATGGTTGCGTTTTTCGCTCATGCGTGAACGGAGGAATTTCCGAATCGTTTTTTGACAGCGGTGTTCGTTGGGTTTGGTCGCAACAATTCCGTCTTTGATACAGTCGGTTCCGGATTACACATATTGCATATTTTTTTTCGTGAACGGCCGTCGCAATTCTCGACACAGCCCTTTCCAATCCTTGAATAGATGCAGGGACAAGATGACGGAGTTGCACAGATAATGTGGCGTTATACAAACCAAAGCATTGCGGTTTCCATATTCGTGTGTTTTCCTTTTGTGTTTGTTATGTCTGTTTTGGTTCCTTCTTGGAAATTTCACACCAGGGTAATAAACAGCACGGTGATCAGACGCCAATTCCAATTGATTTGCAGCAAAGGATTTCGACAAAGTGAAGGTCCCGGAACACAGAATGAGATCAATTTTTCTAATGAGACCCATCAAACTGCAAAAAGTCCAGCTGGCGACCACGGCCTCATCATCACCGTCGTTGGCAATTTGTAAATCAAAATTGGCACAAAGATTTGTCAGCGCCCTGCCCCGAATACCAACATACACCTGGGCAACAAGGCGTTGCACCCATCAATTTCCAAATAGATTTGCTACGTACGTTTCCAATGTCCAATATGGTTTGACACTTTGCTTTTCCCAGGATTTCACACAACGTCATGAAGCTCTGAAAGGTACCATTCAAATGACGAAGTTATGCGTGCCAGAGGTGTGCAATCGACCAAGGCCGACCGCTCAATCATCACGCAGAGGAACCGACGGAAAACAGCATCCAATTGATATTTTTTTATGCGGGAACCTGGTCCCGTGACAGTGTTTATACTGGCCTGTCCCCAGGTGTGTTGGCAGGTGTTATACTGGTCTGTTTCTAGATTTGTTAACAGTTTTTCTACTGGTCTGTCCCTGGTGGTGCCGAATCTAAATTGTATGCTGGGGGTCGTCAAGGGGCTAGGAAATGGCTGAGTTGGGGGAAATTTTCAGGACTGTTTTCGGCGAGGAGTTGGATTGTATGCGATGGTTTGCGCAACGTTTTCCTGCCACACGTACTTCTGCTGAATTTGCATCCCGGCCATCTATGGCCGACATTGTCCTGTTTTATATGATTTTTTGTTGGGTAGCTGAGTGTCCTGAACCGGGGCAACTGTATTCCCAGTGTTAAAGCACAACGGTACATCAAGTGAAGGGTGGTATCCAATCCGTCAATGATCAACTCCTTTTTCGTATTGCCTATATTTATTACTATCGGGTGTCCGGGGACACAACAACTGGGTACGACTTGGGCGTCGGTATGGGGACGTACAGTGGGTACGTACACTGGGTCCGGGTACGATGCGCGTACGCTACGGGTACGGTACGGGTAGGGTATACGAGTACGGTACGGGTACGGGTACGGTACGGGTACGGTACGGGTACGGTACACCTATAGGCTATAGGCACGGCGTAGCGTCATACCCACTGTACCTATTTTTAGACAACGCGGTGCTATTTCCAAAATGTGCTACTATTAGCGCCACATTTTCGAAATAGTACCACTTTTTCTGAAAACAGTACCGTGCCCGTACTGTATACCCATACCGTGCCCGTACCGTACCCCCACCGTACCCGTACCGTACCGTACCCGTACCCAAAAGCAGGTACATACCGTACCCGTACCCAAAAGCACGTATTACGTACCGTACCGCGCCGTACCCCCTTATAAGTATGTACACCGTAACCGCCCGTGATGCTCAGATAGAAAACCTTGATTTCATACATCTTACAAAAATACAATAATAATTGCCTATTGTAAAACGGTTGTGAACGACCGTGGTTTCAGCACATGTCAACACGTAGGTTTGTCTCACGCCGACATTGATATCAAAGTCACAGTTTGTGCCAATTTGCCCAATTGGCCCCTGGTTAAGATTATGACTACCGATGCTAGGCAAACTCTGGGGAGGCCCCAATAATTATTTTGACTTTCAATCTGTGATTTTTCTGCAAGCTGAAACTGTGATAAATCTGTGAGAAATCTGTGGGAAAATCAGGGTCTTCATTTATATGTGAACAAATTGCGAGATGTACTACAGTCTGGGTGCGTGCATGAGAGCAGAGTGTGGCGTGTAGCAGACCTTTCCCTTACAGGTCCACTCGCGTTTCCCTTCGCATTCTTTCACCGCCTTGACACTCCCGTACTTCCTCACTTCATTTCTCCTCACATTTCCTTTACGACCCACATCTCGTTCACACTTTTCACAAATACTTTCACAATTCAGATTGCCGCTGGCAGATCCCCTCACAGACCCCCTCCCACCCCACAGTTCCGCTCACAGATCCCCTCAAAGACCCCCTCACACCTCACAGTCCCGCTCACAGATCCTTACAGACCTCCTCACACCTCACAGATTTCTCACAGATTTTGATCACAGATTTCTCACAGATTTATCTTGGCTTCCGCGCGTGAGCCCCCGGCACCCCACATCACGAAAGCTTCCACAATGTTTCTCAACTTTGGTGTATCATCGAAGCAGCCGGGTTCTGTGGCTGGTGGCCGCAAATTGCAATTTTACCTAGTAAATTACAGATTTTCTCACAGACGGCTTCCTTTGCGTGGTGAAAGGAATCTTTGAGAAATCTGCAATTTACCAGGTAAAATCGCAATTTTAGGTCACTAACAAGAAAGCCTAGTTGCTTGAATCATCCACCAAAAATTCAAAAACACAAGCTAAATCACAGATTTCCTTCAGCCATGGGTAGGAAGAAGGCTGTGAGAAGTCTATGAGAAATCTGTCAGAAATCTGTGAGAAATCTGTAGTTTACCAGGTAAAATCGCAGTTTTAGGTCACTAACAAGGAAGCCCAGTTGCTTGAATCATCCACCAAAAATTCAAAAACACCAGCTAAATCACAAATTTCTCACAGATTTCCGTTAGCCATGAGTAGGAAGAAAGCTGTGAGAAGTCTGCGGGAAATCTGTGAGAAACCTGTGAGAAATTTGTAATTTACCAGGTAAAATCGCAGTTTTAGGTCACTAACAAAAAAAACCAGTTGCTTGAATCAGCCGCAAAAAATTGAAAAACACAAGCTAAATCACAAATTTCTCACAGATTTCCTTCAGCCATGGGTATGAAGAACGCTGTGAGAAGCCTGTCAGAAATCTGTGAGAAATCTGCAATTTACCAGGTAAAATCGCATTTTTAGGTCACTAACAAGAAAGCCCCGTTGCTTGAATCATCCACCAAAAAATCAAAAACACAAGCTAAATCATAGATTTCTCACAGATTTCCTTCAGCCATGGGTATGAAGAACGCTGTGAGAAGCCTGTCAGAAATCTGTGAGAAATCTGTAATTTACCAGGTAAAATCGCAATTTTAGGTCACTATAACAAGAAAACCCAGTTCCTTGAATCATCCACCAAAAGTTGAAAAACACAAGCTAAATCACAGATTTCTCACAGATTTCCTTCAGCCATGGGTAGGAAGAAATCTGTGAGAAGTCTGTCGGAAATCTCTGAGAAATCTCTAATTTACCAGGTGAAATCGCATTTTTAGGTCACTAAAAAGGAAACCCAGTTGCTTGAATCATCCACCAAAAATTCAAAAACACCAGCTAAATCACAGATTTCTCACAGATTTCCTTCAGCCATGGGTAGGAAGAAATCTGTGAGAAGCCTGTGAGAAATCTGTGAGAAATCTGTAAGAAATCTTTGAGAAATCGGTGAGAAATCTGTGAGAAATCTGTGAGAAATCTGTGAGAAATCTGTGATCAAAATCTGTGAGAAATCTGTGAGGGACGAAGGGACCTGTGAGAAGATCTGTGAGAAATCTGTGATTGGATTTATGGGGGAGGACGGGACATGTGAGAAGATCTGTCGTCAGATTTGCGCGAGAAACTCTGCGAGCAATCCTGTCTTCAGATTTCTATGGGTGTTTTTTGGCGCCTGGTATGTGCTGCATCGCGTCATCATCACAGGATATGGCCATTTGAAATGTTCAATGTCCGATTTTTCATGATGTACATACATGTATATGTTATATATATATATCATATATCCGTTTACTCATGCAACATGATAGTACAAAATAAATGATTCCAATCTCACACATTCACTCACACGGTCTAAACTAAAACAACAAAACTTACAGTTTTCATACACTTTCTTCTTACAGATTCTTCACACCCTTCCTCGCAGAAATAAATATTTTCAGTGTCCTCAGTGGTTAGCAGGATTGGTAGTCATAAGGTTAAGATTCTGGATCGTCAATATCAAAAATTCATAAACTCAGCGCGCACCCAATGCAATCCATAGTTGGCCAAGTCACCGGTCAAAAACATTAGACAAATCCAAACTGATTGTCCACACAAGCTGGTTTATGGCAAGCATTTTTTCCATAATTTGCAGTGACCAAATCGTCAAGATGACGATACTTGCGAAAAACATGTTGTTCCTCAGGCTGGTGCGTTTCCAAAATCGGTTCCATCTGCGAAGGTGATGTAAATAAGAAAAATGTGTGCAGCGTTCACAAATGAACTCGAACAAATTTATCAAGGAATGACCCTATGGTGTTTCAGCGACGGGACAAAAGCTGGGCGCGAAAGCTCGCGAAAGAGCTTCGCGAAAGAGTGTCAGAAGACATACGCCGCGAAAACGCCGCGAGTAAATAACAAGAAAAACGCCATGAAAAAAATTCAAACTTTGGTCATTTTGCGCCGTTGAAAGCAATGCGGGAAGAACACGTCTTGTATTTGGCGCTCTTGTTTGCATTGGATAAAAGCAAACAAAATCGAGAATCCGTCCCTGGCGGGTCTAAATTTAAGAAGACGTCCCTGGCAAGGTGATGTAATAAGCCCGCTGTTTTTTATGCAGGATTGGCACATGCCCTGCGAAGGTGGACGCAAGTGGAAACGCAAACTATCACAGACTATCACACCACGGTTTTCATATAGGCACATCTGAACGCTTGATTTTTTTTAACACGCGGCCTCATGTTCTATGCGAAGTCATGGCGGGGACTTGTTTCCATGCTGGACATGCTGATGTCAAACCGTTGGTTTCCAATTGCACGAAGATATGGACAACAAGCAATGACCAAAGCAACCCTGCACACATTGATGTTGGAGGTTATTTTCTGGAAGCTTTGAAGGACGCTGCGTGTCACAATTGTTTGGGGCGGAAAATATGGGGATATTTTTTTGACCGAGTGTCCACTGAAGTATATAGTTTAGTGGTTTCAAGTTTCAAGCAGAATAAGGCAACTTCAACGAACACCATGCAACACTTGTCACCAAAGACTGTGAAATTACTTAATGCCATTGTCTCTCCAACTTCACTGATTTGCTTGGTTCGGCTACATTACCACTCACCAAACGACACCATCAGAAGTTCGATGTTGTTCAACCAAAAATGTTGCGAACCATGGTGAGTTGGAGAAAATTGAAGGTGAAGAATGGTCAAACACGATGAGGCGCATGAACATACATGCGGGTTCAGAATGCAATAATTTTCTTTCCGATGACACCGTGGTCAGAGGATTTTTTCTTTCGCCACGTTAGATTTGTTTCCTGAATAGCACGTGATACCACTGCGCGACCCGGGTGGCAAATTCGTGGCAACCAAGTCATGATTAAGCTGAAAAATTTAATTTCCAACCGGTCCGAAAACAAGGGAAAACCCCAAAAAAATGCAATGCTAGTTTGGCAGCCTTTGCGCAATATTTTTTCAAATGACATCATGGGTTGAACTCGCTAGAGGCCAACGAAGTTGGTTTGCGAATATTTAATTTGCATTACTGAATTAAGTTGATTTTTGTACGTCTCTATGAGGTCTTGTTTCTTACCCTGTGTCCTTTGTGGACCAATGTTTCGACTCGAACAAGAGACAGGCGAAAGGCGAAAAGGGAAAAACAACGCTACGCTGTATGCGTTTCCTGGACTTGATGCTGCAGCGGATTTTTTCCCTGCATTTTGCATCATTTTGCCCTATGTTTGAACTTCGTCACTTGTTTGTTGCCGTATACTGCCATGAGGTTTTATGGGCTGGGGTGCAGTGCGGTGTAATAAGATTGTTCGATTGATCCTACTCCTGCACTTGGTGCTACACGAAGTTGTTCCCGCAGTGGGCATTGATCCTGCACGATAATTCCGTCCCTCACATGATGCTACGTTATTTTTTCTCTCAAACAAAACACGGCAATGATGGTCCAAAATTAAACATTTTGGTGGTGTGAGTTTGATGCCAAATACTTGCAGTAAGAATCCCTGTGAAGGATATTTGATATTTCCTTCAACGACACTGCTAAACAAAGCGTAGCGATAACTCAATTTTGAACAGAAGTTTTATCACTCACTGGGACCGAAGGTTTGGAATGATGTGATCAGATCACAAATCGCGCTTCGACCCCCGGTTGCCCTAACCCCGCTTTCAAGGGAGGTGATGCTAAAGAGCAGGTGATGACGCATGTTGAAGTTGTTGCTGCCTTTTGAAGGCCTAGGGTAGGGAGCTCGCATGGGATGATAAGCGCAACGCAGCAAAACAACAAGGCCAGGACAACGAGAAACGCGACAGGCATACAAGATATGAGTTTCAACTCGGAACCACGGAAAGGGGATGGCACAAACAAAAGGTGGCAACAATGAAAGCCAGCCAGCAACTCAACCAAAACAAGTTTGCAAGGGACGCCGTGAAAACCAAACAAGAACGCAAAAGAAGGTACCAAAAATTGACAATTTTTGCCAAACACATCACCTTATCAAATGTCCCTATTTTTATGGCGGTTACATCGTCAAACGTCTCTGACAACAATATATACCTCATCAAGTACAAACACTTCACCTGTGATGTTGCGCATTTTTTTGCTACAATCACCGTAGACATAACCACAATAATCCTACTGTCCCACATAAGAACTCTACCCACGGGAAGGAAACAAGGCCGGAAACAAGTTCACGGGCCGGCCCACAGCCTCACGGGGTACCAAACCTATCCTCGCCATCCAAGACGAATTATGCATGAGAAGCGTATGGAGATCCTCACCCCATTCATGTCATCATTTTCTTGCTAGACAAACTATTCAAATTGGAAGCCCTGGTCGACCCTTACTTTTTGTCCAATATATACATGTTTTAGGATTATTTCCCAACGTGATTTTTTTATAAATAATGGTGCGCGGGTAAGAAAAGACAGTGTAGTCATTTTTTCATGTTTACATCATTTTTAAAAAAAATATATACGGTGTTTACTGCTGCTGAACTTTGAACCACGCAGCCTGGCATTGAACAACCAGGGGACATTACAATTTTGGCGCCTCAAACCTTTTGGAAACAGCAACGCCAACACACAACGATGATCACCACCAGCCGAAAACAAAGAGTGCGCATCGTTACTGTCAAAAACTTATTCATCTGTATTCGCCAAGTTTCTGTTCGAATTTCAGAATGGTGGCCCGGGAAATGAACAAGGGCCAGTTGCTGTTTTTTTCTCATAGGCCGCTAGCATACCAACTGTGATGCCGAAACAATGCGGGAACTAAGTGCACCTAACAGAACAAATATGGGACAACAACATTCAAAAACCCACTACAATTTGGATGTCTTTGGGCCCACAGAACTTTGGTTTGTGCCAAGAACCATCGTAACTGTACTTTGCCTGTACGTTTTCATTTCCCATTGTCAACCGGCGAAAACAAAGCGTGCAAGTTATGCTGCTGCGGGACTGCTTTGCAATAGGGTTTTTCTGCGGATCAAACGTTGTTCTGCCATGCAAGTGGCATTCTGTTGCGTGCAACATGGCGCACACAGGACTATACCCATGCCCGCGTGCTGCTCAAAAGGGAACAAAAATCGTCCAACACTTCCAATTCTTGTCTCTAGTTCCTTGACCCAAAAAATCACCAGTTTTACAACTCAGATATGAGATACTTGCGGACTCAAGCTTCTCAGGGATGCAATCCGAAAACTCATCAGCTGCGCACTCATCTTTTGACACATCGGGGGAATGTCCGGTTAGAGATTCAGGCATCTCTTCTTCCATCTGCACAGTCTGACACCCAGCACGATGTTGGTTGATGAATCTGATTGGATTGATCGAGAGCTTTCAGTTAAGCAGCTGGGATGGATCGGTTTCCATATTCCCCCCACCCTGTTGTAGGGTAGGGAGGACGGGAAAACAAAAGAAATTTGATTGTCTGAATGTTCAATGATCTCATGTTCAAGTGTTTCACGTCCCTGTCACATGTTCCAACTGTTATCACATGAATGACGTGACATGACATGGATTGACAAGACTCGGGTGTCTTGCTTGCCTTCTCTGCAGAAGGTCTTTAAGCCAAATTTTTTTGGACATTCAATGAGATCATATAAATTTTTCGAACTCTAGTTTGGGATGTCTCACGTTTCACTCCAAATCACTGAAGGATGGAATTTCGAAATCCGCCCGCACCGAAGGTGCTGGGGCGTGATCTTCCGGATGGCACTCGTAAAAGGTTACAGGTTTACCTGGGGGGGGAGCATTTTTCGGCCAAAACCTCCTTTTTTTGATAGGTCGTGACGCTCGCCTTCAAAAAACACTGTAAAAAAACAGTACGGAAGACACTTGTTCGTGAACGCGCCCGTCCAAAATCGGCAAGCGAAAAGTGAAAAAACCCCGTGTTTTTCAACTTTTTGACCTCAATTTTTTGGTTTGCAACATCTTTTTTTGCGGTTCCGCAGGTGGCCGGGCCCGGAAGCGGATTTTTGAGTTTTTGGACCTGTTTTCGGACTGATTTTCGTCGTTTTGTGATAGCAGAAACACTGGTTTTTACAGTGTTTTTCTGTTTTCTGCATGCTTGACGGCTAGCTTCAAAACTTCCAAAAACCTCGTAAATTACGCTGTTTTATGTTACGGCGTGAATGAAAACATCGTAAATACCAGTGTTTTTTGACGTTGGTTAAAAAAACACTGTAAATTACAGTGTTTTTGGCCACCTGACCCTCAAAAACCATGGTATTTGCAGTGGTTTCTGCTTCTCACCGCGCAAAAACACTGTAAATAACAGCAATTTCGCCGTTTTTTCATGTTTTTCGTTATTTTTTGAACTGCGTTGGTCCGCTATACATGGCTATCAAATTCTTCGCGTTTTTTTTTCCGACAATCAGTACTTTCGGATGTTTTTGGTCTCAATGGCCGACATCATTGGCAGTTACGAGCGGCTGCCCAACGATGCGGTGCGGGCGGTTGCCGTCGCGAAGCGACGTGAATATCTCAAATTTCAAATTGCTCAACATCCAGAGTTTGCTGATCAATCAAATCAACTCACGTCGCAGGTTTTCACAGTTTCTGTTTACTAAGATTTTGTGGGCTATTTCATGTATCAATGCATGAAATATTTCAAGTCACACGAACCAAGAAAGTACTATCCACGTTGTGTAATCGTCCTTCTTGTCTCTAGTTCCTTGACCCAAAAAAATCACCAGTTTTATAACTCTGATATGAGATACTTGCAAACACTCAAGCTTCTCAGCGATGCAATCCGAAAACTCATCAGCTGCGCACTCATCTTTTGACACATCGGGGTTTCACCTTGAGCCACGTATGCGGAACATCCCTGTGTTTTAAAGGTTGAGTTAGTTCCAAAAACTGTTTCCATTCTCTTTCTATTTCTTCTTCCACAAACAAGAGGCAGACAACACACACCCAATGGATGTGTTTGTCCCCTTCAGACGTCAGTCTCTCATCACAGTGAGTAAAACGTAGCTCGAAGCTACTTGAATAGACTGACATGTGTCATCATTAGGAGACAAAACAACATCCAATAGAGCAGTGAAGTCGCCACCTGCACAAGATCATGCACAGGAAACATACGTTGACATTCTCAAACTGCAACAACTCAGTTCACACTGCCGTTCAGACTATTTTGGTTCCACCAAAATAGTGAGTTCAAACTCGTTCGGTCAAAACAAAATAGGCCACGAATTCTGTTTGCCAAAAACTGATTCCAGCAATTTCACGTTGTCGATGAAAAACCAACCTACTTTGTTCAAAACTTGCAACCTGTACTCAAGGCATCGGAAAGTATCGATTCCGGCCAGTTTGGTCTCAAACAACATAAGACCAGAATTCCAAGTTGTAGTTCCTCAACTACAACGTCGAAGTTCACAAGATCGTAGATTGTTTAGATGTCATGGTAGTATCCACCATGACATCACAGGTTCACAAATCACGAAAACATGCAAATATTCCGATCATCACAGTTCCACAACTGTGAGTCACAAAATCACGAAATCACATAAATCCAGATCATCACGATGTATCAACCACGATGTCACAGAATCACGAGATCACAAAATTGCACATATTCCTAGTTGGAACAACTATGACACTTTCCAATCACAAATTCAGATCGTAAGTTGATGGTAATCTCACCAACAATGTCAATGCACCAAATTGAGTGCAACGTCATTGTCAATGTCGTAAGACTGCAACGATGACTACAACTACAAATTCATCTCGTACCAAATTGGTCAATATCAGCCCAGAATATTCGCATTGCTGACCTTGAGCTGCGGGTAATTGAGTTTTTCTCTGCATGGCTAGTTTTTTTTCCGTCCAACGCCGTATGGCTTTCGCCAGGTCGTTCAACATGTTTCCAATCATGTTGCATGTGAGATTAATTAATTAATTCACGCAGGGGCCAAGCTGTAGGGCCGCAACTGTCAACTGGTAGAGGACCGATACATAGTCCTATTCCCTTGTCACGTTCAAAAGAACAAGAACCGAAACACAAAGAACCAAAAGCAAAAACAACACAAAAAACAAGCACAAGCAAAAACAAACCACACAAAACACAAACAAAAAACACACAACCACACACCAGTGATGTGACAGGTTCCAGTTATGGGTGAAAAAGATCTATTGAGGCAAGAGGTGATAGCTTAGTATCATCTCGGCGCCTGCAGATGACAACTTATGTGTCATGTTACGCAGGCCCATAACACAAGACAGCAACGGAAAAACCAAAAACACACCATGGGCCCCTTGAAGGGTGCAGGAAGCAACAAAGCTCAATGCGGAAACCAGGGATCCCCCCAGCCAGGATCCCCGAGATCACAAAGAGCAGCCTTCACGGCATGACATTCACCCTGACACTTTGAAGCAAACACCGACAAAGCCGGGTCACAACAAAGTGGTGAGAAAAACTACCGCAGTGAAACAGGAGAGTGAAACATGATCTAAGGTGAAAAAGACATCGAGGCTACGGCACTCAGGGCACACTCAGAGTCCGCTCAGAACTGCTTTTCCAATCATCATACTGCATCAAAATTGGTTCCGGTAGGCATCATTGTGCTAGTGCTCTTGCAACTCGTCTTCATGGTATGGGAGATTGTACTCGTCATCAGTGCGTGGTGATATCTGTGCATTGAGTTCTTCGGACGAGGTGCTGGCTCCCTTGGCTGTATGGTGAAGCTGTAGTATGGCTTTCTGTGCCTGGGTTACTTTGTAACTGGCAGATATGGTACAGCTATCCAAGATACAGCCAATTTGACGGAGTTGGCGTATAGCCGCCTCAAGGTCATTCACCCTCTGGGATGGGATGTTTGGGATTCCTTGAAGCTTCTGTCGGACCTTCTCTAGAAGTTTGGTGGCATCATCGACTTCACTGGTAGTGACCTGGCAGAGGGTCAGTTGAGAGATGGACTGTGCAAGACGATGGACAGCGGCTTCTTTGGTCGGAGTCGGCCGCTCCATTCCAACGGACAAAGTTGTCTACAGGTTTGTAGGTGGACTAAGGCTTCTGGTGCTCACCGTATTGCCACCTTGGTCGAGAACGGGCATGTGGAGGTGTGGTGAAGATCATTGGCCGGTCGAAAAATTGGTTGAGCGAAGGTCAAACGGCGACGGGCACCATGGCTAGATGTACTTTGTAGAAAAAGCGCCCTGCACAGATCCACGGTCAGATCCAACGCTTCTTCCAAAATTCCTACAGAACTACGCGGGCGGACGCGTACGTCAACCACGCACACCAAACACAAGCGCAGCGCGTAAGTCCCTAAATTAATTAAACTAAAATAAGCCGACGTAGATCCCCAACAGCGGTTGGTTTCAAACAGTGGTCCAACTTTGCAACCCAAGACGGATTAATGATGGCAGGAACAGGATTCCATAGCCTAAGTCTCTTCGGCGATTTTTTGCCCGCCCTGCCCCGTCCCCTTTTGGACCAAAGGCAAGATGAGACATGTTCTTTAAGAAAGCGCGCATAATTGAATTTACATACATTTGGTTACAAACGAATGGCAGTATTTGCAGACCACGGTGTGTCATTAAGTGTTTACAAAATTGTGTGTGTGTGTTGGTTTGGGATTATCTTGTCGTGCTTGGACAACGTCGGTCAGTTTGCGCAAGTGATTGGTGAAACAGTTGGTTTTGGCCAAATTGTCCATCATGATTCCAGAATTAGTTTCATGTCAATACTTGGTTGTTGTGTCACAACTGTGTCTGAAGTTTCATTGTGTGTTGCTGTTTGGTCACTTAGCTTTAAAAAAATCATCTACCTGGCTTCGAGAAGCCTCACACAGGTTTGCTGCCAATATTTAGGTGTTCCAAGGCATCGAACTTAATTGCTTGATGTGGCATGTGCTTTGGTAGATGCGACATCGGAACAGTTCAAACAGAAGATTTTACAGCAACATCAGAACAGGTCAGTCGACCGACGCTGTGCGCCCACTGAGCAAACGAACATGAATCGGCATGTGCGGAACCCGCCACAAAGCACCCAAGATTGGCTGGGGGATTTCCGGAATCCCTTGTGTTCCTGGAACCTTGTCTTCCTGGAACCCTCGTTTCCGGAACCTTGGCACAACCCACAGCGTATATTGGAACCCTGGGTTTGCGGAACCGAGACGCGCTGATTTATTGTCACGCTGTGCCCCCCCCTGTCAGCGATTGCTCGTTGACAGGGCCTATATGGTCCTGGAACCTTGGTTTCCTTGAAAATTGGTTTTCTGGGACCCTGTCCGTAGCATGAACCTTGGTACAACCCACGGCGTATATCCGACCCCTGGGTTGTTTCCGGAACCTCGGAACCTTGCCAGAACCCTGGTTCTCTGGAACCTGGGCTGGGCTTCTTGAAAATTGTTGTTCCGCAACCTTGTCCCTGTCCGGAACCTGTGGCATAATCCAGGAAGTATATCCAAACTGTGGGTCCGCATCCGCGGTGGTTCTCGGAACCTTGTCGGAACCCAGTGTTGCTGGAACCTTGCCGGAACCCTCGTTCCCCAAACTCTGGGTTTCCAGGATGTTTCAAAATTGGTGTTCCGGTGATTCCAGAACCGCTCGAAACCATGGTAAGGTTCCCGGAACCTTGTCGAAAGCCAAGTGTGCCCGGAACCTTCCTGGCGCCGAGAACCTGGGGATCCCGGAACCTTGACGTCCCGGAACCCAAAAGGTAGCCAGAACCCATTGTTCCCAGAACCTTGCTTGAAAGTCTGGTTTGCGGAACCTGGAACCTTGCCCCGAACCCTGGTTCCCGGAACCCTGAGTTCCGGAACCTTGCCCGGAACCCTGGTTCCCGGAACCGGCAGCGGTTGGTTTCAAACAGTGGTCCAACTTTGCAACCCAAGACGGATTAATGATGGCAGGAACAGGATTCCATAGCCTAAGTCTCTTCGGCGATTTTTTGCCCGCCTTGCCCCCTCCCCTTTTGGACCAAAGGCAGGATGAGACATGTTCTTTAAGAAAGCGCGCATAGTTGAATTTACATACATTTGGTTACAAACGAATGGCAGTATTTGCAGACCACGGTGTGTCATTAAGTGTTTACAAAATTGTGTGTGTGTGTTGGTTTGGGATTATCTTGTCGTGCTTGGACAACATCGGTCAGTTTGCGCAAGTGATTGGTGAAACAGTTGGTTTTGGCCAAATTGTCCATCATGATTCCAGAATTAGTTTCATGTCAATACTTGGTTGTTGTGTCACAACTGTGTCTGAAGTTTCATTGTGTGTTGCTGTTTGGTCACTTAGCTTCAAAAAATCATCTACCTGGCTTCGAGAAGCCTCACACAGGTTTGCTGCCAATATTTAGGTGTTCCAAGGCATCGAACTTAATTGCTTGATGTGGCATGTGCTTTGGTAGATGCGACATCGGAACAGTTCAAACAGAAGATTTTACAGCAACATCAGAACAGGTCAGTCGACCGACGCTGTGCGCCCACTGAGCAAACGAACATGAATTCGGAATTCAGTGAGGGGCCACAAAGCACCCAAGATTGGCTGGGGGATGTCCGGAATCCCTTGTGTTCCTGGAACCTTGTGTCCCTGGAACCTTGTCTTCCTGGAACCCTCGTTTCCGGAACCTTGGCGCAACCCACAGCGTATATTGGAACCCTGGGTTTCCGGAACCGAGACGCGCTGATTTATTGTCACGCTGTCCCCCCCCCTGTCAGCGATTGCTCGTTGACCGGGCTCTTTTGGTCCTGGAACCCAATAGACCGAATTAGACAAAAAACTACAAAATAGATAGATCGTAAAAATCTATAGATTTCTATCTATTAGACAATTTCGATTTTATCTATTATCTTATTTTTTTCTTGCAAATAGATTATTTTTATTTAACTATTATAGATAAATCTGTGTTTTTTTGTCTATATAGAGAATTTTTTTTAATCTATATAGAGAAAAATCTTGAAAATAGATTAAGCTAAATTTTGTCTATTTTGTTGATCTTTCATGGTTTTGACCATGCCAAAATTCAACCGTTACCTTCGAAGTTTGCTCGTGATTCGTTCGAAGTTTAACTTCGAAGTTTATACGTAGTTTATTCGAAGTTTTTACTTTGGAATCATTTTTGTCAGTTTTTCTCAAACTAAAAACTTGCAAAACAATCAAACACACATGGTTATGTTGTATATGTGAACTTGTTCGATCTGTGTGCTTGCAGACATGGCATTTGAACTTTTGCTGTGGCATATCTTTGGGTGGATTCATTCTGCCACAATCGAAGGTTTCACCTTCGCAAGAGGTTACTGTCACAGTAACCCTGCACTGCACAAGGAAGGTCTTGGAAGGTATTCCCCCACAATATTTTTTAAAAGATATTCCGTTATACAGCATCTCTGGGAAAACTCCTTCACACAAGTATCTCTGAAACTTTTCCTTCACAGTGAAACTCACAGGTATCTCCAGGTATTACCTCGCAGTATCTCTCTGGAAGTATTCCCTCACAGTATCTCTCTGGAAGTATTCCCTCACAGTATCTCTGAAAGTATATTTTACCTCGCAGTATCCCTTTGGAAGTATTCCCTCACAGTATCTCTGAAAGTATATTTTACCTCGCAGTATCTCTCTGGAAGTATTCCCTCACAGTATCTCTCTGGAAGTATTCCCTCACAGTATCTCTGAAAGTATATTTTACCTCGCAGTATCTCTCTGGAAGTATTCCCTCACAGTATCTCTGAAAGTATATTTTACCTCGCAGTATCTCTCTGGAAGTATTCCCTCACAGTATCTCTGAAAGTATATTTTATTTCGAAGTATCTCTCTGGAAGTATTCCCTCACAGTATCTCTGAAAGTATATTTTACCTCGCAGTATCTATCTGGAAGTATTCCCTCACAGTATCTCTCTGGAAGTATTCCCTCACAGTATCTCTGAAAGTATATTTTACCTCGCAGTATCTATCTGGAAGTATTCCCTCACAGTATCTCTCTGGAAGTATAACCTCACAGTATCTCTCAAAGTATTTACCTCGCAGTATCTCTCTGGAAGTACTCCCTCACAGTATACCTCTGCAACTCTGCAAATATTCCTTCACTCTGCAAAATTCCTTTTCACAGTATTGTTTGAAAAGGCTTGCCTCGCATAATATGTTTCCCAGTATATTCCCTCAGTATATCTTACCAGTAAAAGTTTCAGGTATTTCTCTCAAAACATGAAACAACACCCAAGCAATCTATTTCATTTTTCCCTTAAAACGAAAACCGCTGTAAGTGTACATGTTCTGAAAAATATGCCTGCCTCAATATAAATTCACCAGATGAACATTATATTCCATATGGGCGTGACTTGGAGACTTTTAGCAAAACACTTGCATGCAGTTTCGTCATGTTCACGGCGCGGTTAAATCTGAAAATAAATAAGTTGGAGATTAAACTATATATATAATTTCAACAAAATTTCATCTCAGATAATAGAGATGGGACCTTGTAAGAATCAGTGCACCATATGACAAACCCTCAATGAACCTTATGGGCGCATTGTCAGTGTACAAGTTACCACGTGAGAGACCTGGAGTGACCATGAGAGTCCAACCTCTTTGCATACCCCAGATGTCTCCTTGTTTTCACACATGTTCATGACAGTGAAGGCGATCTTGTGAGACTACGTGCACCACATGAGAGACCCAACTATGAGCGCGATGTGAATTTACAAGTTACCATGAGAGACTTCGAGTGATCTGGAGAGTCATTACATCTGTTTTGAGTTTGTCATTATAAGGGTTATGGGAAAATGTTTTGTGATGAATCATGCTGTGGACAGTTTCAGTGTAGCAAAGAGATTACATGAACGTGTTGTCATCAAAAATGCAAATATTGTCATTTTTCCACTGTCAAGAGCTGTTGAGAGTTCATGAAAATTGTTCTAAATGCACTGCATGACTTAGCATTTTTACCGGAAGCATTTTCCATTTTCAATATACCCACATAGACAGAGGGTAGATTTGTTTGCCTCCCACCTCGCTTCCCGCAATGGTGTGGATGAAAGATGACATGAAGTTTGTGAAGAAGAAACCAAAAAGCTTCAAGGCTGTGTATGAGGACAACCCCAAGGGCCCTACTGCTTTGAAGCATCCCTTGATGCCATGGCCTCCTGGAACCGCCAAAGGAGAGTCCAAGGGCCGAAAGCAGGACCATACGAAGAAGGTCAACAAGAAGAATGACAACATGGATGAGAATACTGTGCAGTACAGTGTGGACAGCGCAGGCGTCCCATACCCAAGAAGCTTGTGGGAAGCTACTGTGGAGTACCACGACTACGTGCAGTGGAATGAATCTTTTGGCGTGCCAGTTGACACTTTCGATGTCTTCTTGAACGACTACCCCAAGGCAGTGAAAGACAATATTATGAAAGAGTATGCCGAGGACTCTAAAAAATGAGGTGGCCAGCAACAAGAACATGGCCGTTTTGACTTCATATAGTCATAGCTTTGGAAAACTCTAGAGTCGTGACCATGTCCAAATGGAAAGACGTGTGATGCGATGCCATGGTGAAAATGAAACCGGAGATGATGCCAAGCTTCAGGGTTTTCAGGAAATGATACCATCCAGTTGTGAAACCAACAAGGAATTCAAGTACACATGAAACGATACTGTTACATGTATTTTTGAAATAATGTTCTTCCAAATGGAATCCCACCAACGGTGTTTTTGGAGAAAGAAACTTGTGTCAGTTGCTTGCGTACTCTGAGAGTTTGTACTGTGAGAGTTAATTTGCTTACTCGTCGCGTTCATGCACACTCGTTTCTCGTTTCTTTGATCATACACAATTCACTCTACAGCTGTCGCTTGATCAGCGTCGGTTCTTTTGTCACCTGAAAAGGCATGGGGTCACAGGTGAGCACAAATAAAATCTTGAAGTGCGATCGATGGCAAGACTGATTGTAAGGCTGAAGCAAGTAAAACATCCGAACTGTCACCACAAGAGAGAGAGTCGCCGAGACACGTCAATCATCATGGTGTCACGAGCGGACATCAAATAAACAACTGACAAATCACAGAAATAAATCACTGAAAAGCCCCCAGTCTGCAATCGCGATCAACCTCACCCTTTCACAGGGCGGGTTTCTTTGGGTCGGGACAAATTGGATGCCTGGTGATCTCTTGAGCTAGTCACCAAAATGGCATACGGAAAAGAGGTTGATTGATCAATAGCAAATAAAATGACATGATGATCAAAGACATGAACAGACAAGTAACTCCCCTCTCCTGACCAACCAACCGTTAGATGGGACCTACTCGTCGCGTTCATGCACACTCGTTTCTCGTTTCTTTGATCATACACAATTCACTCTACAGCTGTCGCTTGATCAGCGTCGGTTCTTTTGTCACCTGAAAAGGCATGGGGTCACAGGTGAGCACAAATAAAATCTTGAAGTGCGATCGATGGCAAGACTGATTGTAAGGCTGAAGCAAGTAAAACATCCGAACTGTCACCACAAGAGAGAGAGTCGCCGAGACACGTCAATCATCATGGTGTCACGAGCGGACATCAAATAAACAACTGACAAATCACAGAAATAAATCACTGAAAAGCCCAGGCCCCTGCAGTCAGAACTTACCTATCGAAACTCAAGAGCTCACCCGGCCAACATGCCTGAACGGTTTTCCAACCTGCCTTCTCTCCCGTGGAGAGATCGTCTCTAGAAGGCCAATCAGCTGGGTTGGAATCAGTTGAAACTCTGTCAATAAAAACTCGAACTCGCAATTCAAAAATTAGGTTCCAAAATACCGACACGAGCGTGCACAAGTCTGATTTGCTGGAGTATCCTTTAACAAGAGCGGACTCCACAGCTTCAGAGTCGATCAGCAAAATCAAGTCAGTGCCAAACAAACGCTCGCGAAAGGTGTGTAAAGCTAAAATAGGAGCAATCATTTCAACAGGAACAATTTGGGTCTTCCTGGGGGCCCAGTTCTTCTGCATCTCTTTAGGTATCACCTCAGAGAACTGGAGAGGAGCCTCCCATCTTCTATCAAACAGAACTGCACCTACCCTATCCGGACGAGGATCATCGTCTCTCGGATCCGGTGTAAAACCATCAGTAAAAATGACTACGTCAGGTTTCTTGATCTTCTTCATCTCGATCGGTCGAGGAGGACCAGCTCTGATAAGATGTCGCCAGTGCTCCAAAGCAAACCGCAAAGGCTCGTCCAAAGCGAAACCGGAATCACCAAATGGGAAACGAGCGTATTGGCGTTCAGAAATCACGCGCAAGAATGCACGGCCTACCTTTCCCCAGAGCTGGCTTGCACCAAACATCAGTTTACCTTTCAATTTTCCAGCAGTTCCTGGATCCAGAAGACCTGAGTGTAAAATGTGGTCGATCTCTTCAATCAAGTCGGACTTACGGTCGTCCTTGATCTCCAAGACAAAATCATCCAGGTTATAGGTAACACCTAGGATTGTGGGCGCTCGACTCAGTTGGAGCTTCTTACGATCGAACTTTGCGCCCAGCCACCAGTGAACATGTTGAGCTATCTGATGGGCGGATTCCACAGTCTGCGCCGGTTCAAAACCGCATTTATCATCATAGAAACTGAAGGCGATCAGACCAAACAAGGAGACGAGGATCTCGTTGATAGCAGCCGATCGGCGATTGTATTGTAAACGGCAGAGACCAAACCAAAAGAATGCCCAATCATCACGAAGAAAGCAGTTTTTCCAGAAGCTGGTTCCTTCAAAGCGATCACACTGAACATGCGGTGATCAGGTCGTATAGGAACTTGACGATACGCTTTTCTCTCATTCAAAACCCAACCTGCCAACTCCGAGCCAGGGCACATTGCTCTGAGCTTACGCAATGCAGCAACGTTGGAATCTGTAGATGGCAACTGGAGCTTCTCGGTGATCACTGTGGCTTGGTTGATCAGGTTAGTTGTTGCACTATCGCAACCCCTAACTTTATTCTTTTGAACAACTTCAAACCTTTGAGTGGGGATCCAATCATCCCTACCAACTAAAAAGGAAACATCTTTTTGATCAAAAACAGGACCAATACACGAGCCTTCATGAACATCTTCTACAGTCGCATCCCAAATCTTCTTGAGGTTCTCTGTGATCGGCACAGCTTGCACATGCGCAATGATCTTCTTCCGGATCTCCCAGGCCCGGCTTTGCATTAAGGTGACCGCCACGGGCGACTGCGCCTTTTCATAAGGCGGCCATCTGCCCGATCGCAGAATCGGCCCCACGATTGGAAAACCAGAAAGCAAGCAATGAGGAAGATCTTGATCAACCGAATTGATGGCCGCCAGCAGCAGTTTGTAGAGCACGAGATGGCAAGTGACGCCCAGCTGCGCAGGTTCATGGTCCGGGACCCCCCTCAGCAAATGGCGCAGAGGGGCATCCGGGATGCGCCGCAAAATCTGATCAGTCGCCTCTAGAGATGACTGAGCGATCGCTCCCCACTTATGCAGAAGTGCTGAGCGCCGCTGCAGAATGTGCTCACTGGAGTAGGCGAACTGTTGTAGAGCCGCCTGCAAGCCAGGTTCCACGGCAATCTCGGTCGAGAACGGGTGATCGATGCTCATCGCCCACAAGATAGCCTGACCCGGCTCGGATTCCACCTCCAGCAAAGGTTTCATTGCACCACGTTTGAGCTGGTAGCCTGCTGCCGCCGCCAGCTGAGCAGTCAAATGTTGGCGATGGCCTTCCCAAGGCATGGCCTGGCCCAGCATACGCTTGCGCTTGCCCGTGCTGAGCAGCCCGAAAGAGGCCTCCATGAGATGCAGAGGGCGAACGCGAATGGCTGAGATGGCCTCAGCCATGGCCGCACAAAGCAAGTGCGGGTATTCTTGAGCAAGCTTGGTGCGATAAACCACTTTGCCAAAGAACTCACTATATACTTGTCCTTGCAGAACTTCATGAGCGTGATGACCCGGGCAGCGCCTGTGCAGAGGCGAGAAAGCCGCATGAGTCACACACAGCGAGGTGGGCTTCATCGAGGGAGCCCCCCACGCACATTGATCAAAATGGATAAGCCAGGCGCGAGCGCACCGCAGAAGACGTTGTATCCCCCGAGTGCTCCAGATCAAGCTCTTTTCAGGGTTTTCGATAGAAAAATCGCCTCCCATTTCAGCGACCCCTAAACAAACTTCGACAGTGCGATCAACAAACAGGTTGCCGATCTGCGCCAGAAACCAGTTGGAGCCTGAAAGCGCCGGCAATCCCTCCGGACAGGCGGGGCTGCGTAAGGGCGGCGGCCCCCCGTCCGCTTTGCGAGCTGCAGAAAAAGTGTTGCATGGTGTACCACAATGAACAAAGAAAATTGCCCCCATCTGCACGAGCTGCATGATGAAAGTCCAGCGATCTGCATCAAGAACATCAAAAGGATCTTGAACATGCTGGCTGATCATCACATCAATGGGTGGTAAGCAAGGAATTCCCATCTGCCGGACTGCGTCTGTCAAACGAGCCGTCCCCGCAAACATTTCCAGAAACCAAGGGCCCTGAGCTGCAACTTCATGAACGTTCTTTGGAACGTCTGCCCAACGGAGCCACTGTTGTTTCGGCTGTGCCACCGGAGCTATCGGAGCTTCAGAGCGAGTCAAACTCTGAGGCTCCTCATTCGCCCCAGCATGGGCCCCACAAAAGTGATCACTCCCACCTGGGGGGAGCCAATTCCCAGGTGGGGGAACCGAGCTGGCTCAGTGATTCCCGTGCCTTGGGTGCTCCTTCCCACATTCGACACAGGCATGCAGATTGCGGCAAGAATCGCCGAATCGGCAACCCAATGAGCAATTGTAGAATGGGCATCGCCGCTTACCTGAGTACTTGAAGGCGGTGATGGCTGACCATTCGTTGGCTGGCACACGAGCGTCCTTGGAGACTTTGGACTCCTTGCGCGCCCCCTTGGAATCGGCCAAGGTGGCTTTGGCTCGAGCGAGCACGGCTTTCTGCCTTTCACGACGAGCTTTGTTTTTCTTGGCCTTGGGTGAAACTTCGAGAGGTGAATCATCCGCTTCCCGAGCACGCTTGGGAGCCCGCGGTGGAGTAGAAGGAGCTTGCTGGCCAGCCTGCTTGAACTTGTCGAGTTCTGCGCTGCTGCGCGCATCATTCCAGAGCTGCTTGTGGTTGGCCAAGACCTCGAGCAGGGCGGAGGAGAACGTAGGGAAGGACTTCCTCTGATCATGGTTGAGTCGATGGACCTTTTTACGGATCAAGGAGTCGACTGTCAGCAACAGCGCCAACCCCTTGTTCTCATGCCGCCACTCTTCGAGCTCTGAGAGATACTTCAGGGGCCCGCGAGCAGCGGTGAATTCGCAGATGTTGAGGTACTCAAGAGCCACGAAGAAGGCATGAAGCTTGTCCATCACCTGGCTCTCCGAGGCGGCCGAAACAGGTTGATCAACCGTGACGACCTTGAGCAAGTCTTCTGCATTCTTAGAAATGCCCGCTTTCTGAACAATCACTTCGCTCCGCGTGCGCAGCTCGCCCACCTGGTAGAACATCACAGCACCATGAACAAGGTAATCACGTTGGATGCGTTCGACCAACTTCCTGTGAGGTTCACGGTGGGGCGGCAACAACACATCTGGGTGTTTGTGCACGAACTGCTTGCGGAACTCTGCATGATCCTCACCCGGGATTTCGGGTACCTTCGAAGGATCTTCTTCCATCTTGGCACGCTGAGAGGCGAAATGCTCTTGCAAAGTCGAGCATGTCTTCCATACTGCTGTCAAATTGGTGAGTGCCAACTCCTGAGCAGCCGCGTCAGCACCGAACCGAGCTGGGTCAGTGACGATGCGGTTGAGGGTCTGCTTGACACCGGTGATGTTGTCGCCGAGCATGGCAAATGTGTCCATGGTACGAAGGCCTACCTCGGCTGCGAGCAGGCACAGATTCTCTGGGAGCCGCTGGCGCCCGAAGACCTGCCGCAATGCTAGCTCGGGAACTTGATCATCCGGGTAGGTAGTGCGATCGACCATGCCGGCGACAGGCCCAAGACCCGCAAGGCACTGAGCAACACTAGCTGCGGCCCTGCGCGAGTTCACCGACGATCGAGCGAACACTGATTGTTTGTAGGAGCTGATGGCTGATTGAAACCCTCTGCTCCGGCCAAACAACTTTTTCATGCCACTTTTCATTGATCAGGACTTACTGAAAAAGCACGCGATCTCTGGCCTGGCTTTGGAGCAGGCTTTACAGAGCACTGATAAATCTGGCAAAATGTCTCCCACGGACTGGCACTCATCAATTGCAAAACGCCGACAGGCCGTCTGAGTGCTATCATCGATTGAGGGAGCGTGAAACTTATAATCGTAATATGTGCCAGCTCCGGGATTCTTGATGAAAAATTCCAAATTATCTAAATCTTGATCAGAAGCATCAGTGAGAAAGGTCTGAGCATCTTCTATCACGGGATGGTTTTCTTGAACCATTTCTCGAACAAGTTGTTTGATCATGGTAGCTGGGACAGATGAGCGATTTCGGGTATATTTCAAAACCATGGGCCCAGGATTTTTCCAATTGGCCTGAAGGCCAATCTCTTCAGTGGAACGCCCAGCATGAACAGCAGCATCGAGTAGGGTAACTCGACATGAGTGAACAGTCAACTTGTCGACCGTTTCAATAAGACCCTTGCGCTCAGTCGCAGGGATCTCACGATCGAGCATTACCCCTTGATGTGCAAAACAACGCAGCCATTTTACTGTGTGCTGGTGAGACGGCGGGCGCTGGTCGAACTCTGACTTCGAGTTCAACTCAAACATCCAAAAATCACGGTCTTGGACTTCCAGCAGCTTGAACAAGCTCCACCCAGTTTCGAGCCAGTCGTTATGGCGGAAGCCGACTTTGGGGACCATGAACCGGGTGCCGGATCGCTTTCTCTCAACTTTGGTTTGCCAGGCCACGCCGAAAAGGCCCTCATCTTGCATGACCAACTCGGAGGGCTTGACATGGATGGCGTCATCAAAACGAAGTGAAGCAAACACCATGCAGAGGAGCCACCAAACAAAGATCCTGGCTTGGGCAAACTCTTTGGGGTTGACTACGATCGCTTCCATGCTACAAACCGCAGCAATCGGAATGGGCACTGCCTCTTTCAAGGTGGTGGCCCGAGAAGAAACGATCTGGTCTTGGATGGCTTTCAGCCGTTGATCGTCCACATCTGGTAGGTCGATCGCCAGCCGAGAGGCCACCCACTTGACAGAGGTCTTGAATGCTGGCACCACTGAGGGGCCGCACTCTCTCTGATCCAAAACTAGGCAATATTTCAAGATCTTGTCCACTGTCAAAGGGTACAGCACAACTGAAGAGGCTGTTGCCCAGTGCTCAAACTTTTCGTACGCACGAACATGAGCCGACATAGTTCTGGGAGCGCCTGAGAGTAGGACAAACTGCCTCAACCGCGCCAGCTCGGAGGGCGACAACTCATCGCTCTGCTCCTGCTGAACGAGCAGTTTGGCCGCTGGTCCGGCACGTTGCCCAATGGCCTCAAGGCGAGCTGCCCACTTGGCTTTCTCATTGTTTTCTTGATCAAGCAGAGGGGTCACAGAATCGCTAGCTTGTGCTAGGCCCTTGAGCTTCTTGTTTGGCGCTTTTGGGCCGCTGAGCAGCGCCCGGACCCCCGCTGCCTGTCTGAGCTGGTCAAGTGGAGATCCCCTTGTCTCAGGAGGTCTGTTATCACACAGCCCAAAACCCAACTGGAAAGCCGTTGCCTCAAAGAACATCTTCTCAGCTCTGATTGCGAGCGACCAAAAATTCTCAAGTTGACCTGAATCTTTCAACAAAACTTGAGCAACTGCTGGTTCAAAAGACCCCGCCCACTCGGCTACTTTAGCCAAAAACTCTGCAGCCGAGCTCACTCCCATGGCTGATACAAATGCCAGGTTGGCCAGCGGCGTTTTGGCGATCGCCTGGGCAAATGCATCGCTGAACAATGGAAGGGACAAGATCTTAAGAGTCCACCTATCAACTTGAGCCATGATCACTTTAATTGAAGAGTGAAAGAGGCACAGAGTTGACCACACAAAAGCAGACTTCATCCAACAAGAAAGGAAAGAACCAGCAAATCGGAAAATTGTTCGAACGATATTACGGAGGGTGCGAAAGCAAATATAATAAAGAAGGGGAACACCTAAACAAGTAGAGTCAAGGACATACGCGTGAGCAGTTGAGCAACACGGCATGCAACGCTCATCCACCTGTCAGATGAACCCTCGAAACCCCTCCAGTTTGACAGTTTAGTACATTTATCCGATCAGAAACATGTGAAGCTGTTCAAAGCACTCACATGGGTCGACACCGTGATCATGCACGCAATGCTGTGATCAGCCATCAGCTCTTACTGCTTGATCAACAGTGTTCGACCGATCGATTGAATTTAGTTCCCACGACTGCACTGGGCTCTCGAACCTGCAGTGACAGGCGATCGTTTGCTGGCTTCTCCCAAATAAAAACACGGGGAAGAGGGTAAATACATCCAGCACTCGATCACAAACAACATATGCACAAATATATAGTTATATATATCACACCAACGGATATATACAAAATATATCTGGCATATAAAACGCTGTCAGGTTGCAGCATGGTTGCATTTGAGATTTTAAAAGGATCCTTCTCACAATCGTCTGAAGATCGTTATGCTCAATGCCAGTGTGCATTGGTTGATCAAATTTTTGAAAAGCATGCCGCAACTTCAATGCTGCTGGCTCTGCTTCCTTTTTGCCGAGCGGCGAGTCAGGCGCCGTAAATTGTGCCGAGCTCACCCAGTCGGTATTCATCAACTGTGCATTGAGCAACATTTGAATTGGCCGCATGTATGGACACATGAACATGCAGGCAAAATAAATTTCAAAAACACCTGATCTAGCATTCATCTATCTGTGCAGGAGGCCCGAACGACCTAGGCTCTGTTGGGGTCGTAAAGTTCTCGGAGCCGTCCAACGACCCAGAAAGCACTTCGATCTGGATCTTTGCCGACGAGGCCGCAGCCTGCTGTTGAGGCTCACCCCGAACGGCTTGCACACGCTCTAGAAATCCTGCTGGTGTGAGCGCTGAGGAATCCAGGCGCTCTGCACGTCTCTGATCAAGCGATCTCCGAGCTGGAGCCAGTGACCCTCCCAACCACGAACTTGGTGTAGGTGCAACTCCAGGTTCCGTCAAGGAAGGGAGAACTCCCTCCGGGGGCAAGGGCGCCACTGTCAGATCTGCGTTGCCCACATAGCCAGTAATGGCTGCAAGACCACTTGGCTGAGCACACACAGGCTGAACAGCTGGTCCCCCTGTGATCGGTGGGAGGACCACCGTCTCCTTCTCATCCTCCGCATTGTGAGCCTGTAATGCCAATGCTTCCATGGGCACAATAGCTCGATCCTTCTTGAACAAAGGAGACTCGCAGATCAAGTGTAAATTGGCTGCATTGCTCTCCACGGCAACGGCCGAGACGATGGGTCCCGTGTCCTCCTCACGAGCGGCTTCAACATTCACCGTCCAGTGGGCATGGATGCTGGCAAGCTGAGCCAACTGTAGAGCCTGATCAGGCGACTCGATGCGAGCATATTTCGATCGACACCAGCTTGCATTCCTGATCAGGGTTGGCCCTGACACTCTGCTGACCACAAGCCACGACGGAGGGACTGAGCAGGTGCTAGCCGCCACATCAAGGCGATCGCCCGCACTGAGAAATCTAAACTCCAGTCGATCTGCGTCAAGACCGAAGGCATCCTCAGACGACGTCGCCACGATCCGGCATTCGAAATGACACAGCGGGTAATCCGCCGCTACCACAACACCTCCTTCTGAGCAGACGTAGAGCCTGCCACCCACTTCCCATGAGCATGCAACCACTCGCCATCCTTGGAACACTGTCACCACGAACGTGGGGATGAAAGCATTCTCCTGCAGGACGTACATCAGGTGATCTGCCACGTGGTTGATCTGAACAGTCATGTCGCTGTCTGAGCGATAGCCCCTGAGTTCCAAATGAACAAAGAGCTGACCTTCGATCTTCACCTTGACGTCAACCCAAGTGGGAGAGTCGTCCCGCATGAGAGGCCAGCGGAATGGCTGAAAAGCCTCGTGCGAGAGCACCTTGCCAGTGTGTGAGTCCCATTTCCCACATGGCACAGATCCATATGACGTCATGGATCCACACAGCACCAGTTTGAAGCCATCTAGGGTCTTGAGCATGAACAGGTTCATGTGATATCCAGTGGAGGGCGACCTCACAAGAGCTCGATCGCTCAAGATGTTGATCCGGGCATTGGCGTTGATCAAGATCTCATCCAGCAGCCACCCTTGATAAGGGGATTGCAGCCTATTGTCACGGCTGTCCAGGACCAGCACTGATCTCTCATTCTCGCCGGAGCCGACCTGCTGCAAGTGCTCAGGCAAACGAACGTTGATGGCATTGTGAGCGCCCATCTGGTTGAACTTCACCGAACGGCGGCCTGACTTGGCTGCCTTGTCCTGCTGCTCTCTCAAGCGCCGAGCAGCAGGCGTCTCATTCGACCGATCCACAAAGCTGCGAGCAGCCTGTGTCACAGGGGCTGCCTGAGCAGGATGTGAAGGCTGAGGTTGCTCAGCTTGCGCTGCTCGAGCTGGCTCAAACACACCGCTCCAGGCCTCAGCATGATCAGGTGGCACATCCTGCTCAGGATCCTCCGCCACACGCCACGACCCCATAGTACCAGCTTCAGATTGTTGATCATCAGAAGCACGAGCGGCTCGGGATCTCCCTTGCAGCATCTTCGCTTGATTTGAAAGAGCACGGGGCATGGCTGGAGGAAATTGGGACATGCCTACTGAACCTGAAAGCTGAGTGATCACCCAGGCCCTCTATGAAACCTAAAGGGACAAATTGGATGCCTGGTGATCTCTTGAGCTAGTCACCAAAATGGCATACGGAAAAGAGGTTGATTGATCAATAGCAAATAAAATGACATGATGATCAAAGACATGAACAGGCAAGTAACTCCCCTCTCCTGACCAACCAACCGTTAGATGGGACCTTTGCACTTTGAGAGTCGCTTTGAAACGAGTTTCTGGTGAGGGATCATTTTGTATATAGGTGTGATCAAACATCGATATAGGTGTGATCAAACAGAGCTATTTGCTGAACGACATTTGAAAGATATACATCTTTTTCACAGACCATTGGTCCAAGCTATGGTGTATAGAGAAGATGCTGTCGCAGACTCCGAAACGTTTAGTCGCAGATCCCTTGGTGGGGGTAGCAGACCTGATGCAGCCAGTAGAAAATCTGCTGCAACGAGAGAAAGGGATCAACCTCGCAAAGTACATCCAGCCGCCGTCTGGTGTTTCTTGGAAAAGTGCTGTTCCCGTTGAGTGGCTCTGCAAACACCAGGAGCTCTTGATGGACTACATCAACATCTCAAAGAACACCATCATCAGTGGCAAAAAGCACAAGTTAGCCCTTGAGAAGCTTCATCATCAGCATGACATACTTGGAGGTCGCAAGTCCACTCAAGATGCCGTGGACTACGTGGACGACACCATCCGCATGGCTTTAAGCCATTTGCGCCAGATGTGCCAAGTGGTTCAGAAAAAGGATACGACGTACCGAAAATGCAGTCCAGCGATGCAAGAAACGTTGGAAAAGTTGCTGGTGAAAATCGACTTTGGCCCGCAAGAATCCTGTACGGACATGGTCCCCTACGATGGCGATGCCCGTGGAGTCGTGGAGGTGACCAAGGGCAAGGTAGACCGAGTTTTTCGAGGGCAGGGAGCTCAAGGGATGATTTGGGCGCCTCAGGTGACATTGCTTTGGCGTCAGGGCCAAATAGGAACAGTGAGGTGGAGATCGGAGAGAATGTGAAGTTGAGAATCTTTGGAGAGAAGCCTGAAAGTGTTTTTGACAGGATCTTGAGCAAGAAGCCGAGTGACGCAACAACTCCAACGAAGAAGTTGACCCAGAAGAAGAAAGAGGACACGCCCAGTCCTGGAGACCCCTTTGTCTGCAGCTTGGAGAAATTACCTGGAGATGATGATCTTTTGAAAAAGGCAGCAGAGGTGCCACCTCTTACCAAGGGTGGAAAGTCTCAGCAGCAGAGGCTAAATTCAGCAAAAAAGATGAAAAGGCCAGCAGCATCCAAGCCAGGAAAGGAGGAGAAGAAGTGCAAGAAGCAGAAGACCCTTGACCACACCCAGGGTGAGGACAAGGAGGATGAATGCCCACCTCAGAATGCGAAGAGGCCGGCTGCTTCCACGAAGATGCAGAAAAAAAAAAGATAGCGAGAAGAAAGGCAAAAAGAAGATGGGCCCACCTTCCGACCAGCTGGACCCTAGCAAGCCAGCAGATCGTGCGATTTTGAGGAGAAGAGCAGATTCGGATGCCTGGCACAACACCTTCAAGCAAGAATTCGCCAAGAATGAAGATGAGGACAAAAGCAAGGAGTTGGCAAGAGCAGCTGCAAGGAAGGCAAGAGAAGAGTTTGATCGAAAGCATCCAAAGCAACCAGCGACTTCAAAGGCCAAGGCAAAGGCAAAGGCAAGCCCGAATCCGAAGACAAAGGTTCAGGCAAAGTCGAAGGCAAACAAGAAGGAGAAGGAGATCACACCGGCAGAGGATATCAACGTTCAGCCTCCAGATGTTTCACAGGAGAAGACTTCATCGACGGGCCCACAGGACATCGACTAAACCGCATGCTCCATGAGGGTAGATACAGATGGTAGACCGGACCAATGGTACATACAGTGTGCTTTGGGTGTGAGCCTCTAAAGGGAGCTCTTTGAACCCACCCTTGGCATATTGACAAATCAATTGGGGTTTTGACTTGCGGTGCAGATCACGACAAAAAGGTGCTTTTTTACGATCACTTTTAGAACCTTTCACGAATACACGCAGTGGCATCCAATGCATAGGCATACCAAGTGCAAAAGTAACCTGTGATGCAAATAGATATATCTATATCTTTCAGACCAAACGGAAATTGTACATGACATATAGTTTCGAACCTTGAGGATGAACCATGAGAGTGAGAGTGTGACGAGTTTAGCAACTTTGAGAGATGCGGATGTTTTGCAATATACGATTTCAATTTTGTTGGAAATGTTCCTGAATCGCTGCAGTGTTCAAAGAGGCAACAAAAAACTCAGTTTTTTAGCGACAGCAAAATGCGGTTTCATGTACATGGCAAACTATGGCAACAAAACAGACACACGATTCCCTCCAAACATGGTTCATTTTCCACCATCTTATTCAGCATCGACAGAGCATATAGGTGAGAAGCAAACATATATTGACTTCTTTTAGATGTGACACACCCATAATCAATATTTGCCATGTAGTACAAAACAAAGTTTTTATTTTGGCAGCAAAGAGTTAGCAGAAGCATGGAGCATCCTCCTCGTTTGTTCCTGGGCAACATTCTTTGGAACACCACGCAGAACCAGATTCAACAAGTGCTGGACAAGTACAAGGTTGGCCAGGGGGTCCAGCACATCCATATCCCTAGAAAGGGAAATGTGATCGATGGGAAGCAGCACACGATCGCCTTTGTCACTTATGAAGAGAAGGAGCAAGTGGAAGAAGCTATTAGTCTCCTACATGATCGCATTCTGGAGGGTGTCAGCACTTACCCAGTGTCTGCCATGCACGCCCGAAGCAGGCATGAAGGAAAACAGTACCCGCAATTTCCAAAGACTACCAGTCAAAGCGGACCTGGAACACAAGACAGGGGGAATCAAACTGTACCTGTCACACAAGAAGTCGCTCATGAAGGAGTTCCCCATCAACGCCAAGAACAGATACCGTTTGTGCTCCCCAGAGCCTTCCAGCAAGGGTTGGGGCAAAGCCATGCTTTCAAGCAAACATGGCAAACGCTGCAACCTAGCCAGCCCTGCCAGCATGGATTCCAGCAGCCTGGCCCCAGTCTGTTTGGTGGACCTTTTCAGTCTGGTGGGCACGGTTGCGCACCTGTGCATTCTGCCCAGCCAATGCATCATGGGGCAGCCTTTGAACCTATGATGGCATTTGGACAACATGTCCCTGACCATTTTGGATCCCACCAAGTGTACCATGGTACCATGCCGCCCTGGAGGAATCCACCAGGCGCTACTTGCAAGGCGAAAAGCGTAGTTTCTCCAAAGCCGAAGCCAACCTGTCGAGTTCCAAGTGTCGATGAAAACGAGCAAGCCTTTGAGGAAAACCAGTGGTACCGTGCGCAGGATCAAAAGAAACCTGATAGCAGCTCGGAGACGGAGCCTCCCACCTCTCCCACTGAGAAGAAAAAAAAGCAGCCCAGCCGGGGACGCATAGCAAGGCCCAAGAAGAAGCTTCCCCAACCTCGTAGACCGGTGAAGATCGAACCACCTGAAGAGCCTGATTTTTTTGGACTAGAAGAGGCGAAGGAAACAAAATCTAACAGTACTACTAGCCCTGCCGATGCATCAGAAGATCCATATCAGGACTTGACACTGGGCAAGGAGTTGCTCATGGCTTTCAAAACAGTAGACAAGGAAGAGAAGAAGAAAAAAGGATCCAAGAAGCCCTCTGGCTCCACAAGCAGCAGTTCTCGAGAGAAAAGCAGAACAAGATCGAGGAAGAGAAAGGACAAGGGCAGAAGGAAAGACAAGTCATCTCAAAGGCGTAGCAAAAGAAGAAGAGGCCATGAGAGAAGAAGGACAAGATCCACTTCGAGCTCGAGCGACTGGACAACTTCTGCAGGACGCAAGCGTCGTCGCAGAAGGTAGTTTCACTACCACAGGGTTTCAACGTGCAGTACGAGCATGAGCGAGAAAAAAGTTGGAGCTATCACTTGACATGAATGTTCACATAGATGTCATTAAAACAGGAATAAGTTTTCTTTCCATGACAGTTGCAAGACATGGCAATATGAAACAAACAGAGATACGCTTTGAATCACCATGTCAGATGTGTCAAGCTGAGAGGTAGAAACTGTGAGAGAGACTGAGAGAGACGGCTTTCAAGTTTAAAGATGTTTAAAGAATGTTTTGAAACGTAAGTGACATTGGATCGCATTTCATTTATTCTTCTCGACATAAGCCGAAGGAGTAATGATCAAATAAGTCTCTGTTTAAAAGGTAATGTTGCAAAATTGATGCTCTGAAAACATCAGCTACCATTTCACCTGTGTCGACACTTCACCAAAAACAACGACATGTAAAAACAACAGACAATAAACTCTCATGGTAAACTCTCACAGTTGTTCATGGTGCAAGCACTCTCATAGTAAACGACCACATAGTAAATTCCCCTGGTGAACTCTCATGGTAAACTCTCATGGTAAACTCTAGAGTAAACTCTCACAGGATATATTCTCGTATAAAACACTAATAGTAAACTTTGAGTAGCAAACTCTCGTAGTGAACTCTCAGAGTTAACTGTGACAGAAAACTTTCATAGCAAACACTTATATAGTAACCTCTCAAGCCATCAGGGCCGCCAAACAAACATTCCTTTTTTCCTCTGTGTTCTTGCCAAAACGCATATGCGTCATGTCATGATGCAACACTCACGGTCTCAAAAGTCATGCTTGGTCACTCACGTCTTGTGACAAACATATTTTTTTCTGTTTTTGATGTGCTATATTATAGGAAAAATCGCAAACGTTGAAAAATGCTACAATGTTCATGCTGGTCGAATTCCAAGATGAGGTGCTTTTTGGTACACTTGCAAGAGAGACTGTGAGAGAGTTCAAATACTTTGAGAGTTTGATTGTACATGGCAAGCCTCACTTTTTACAGACTGGTCGCACATAGCTGTTTTATCGAAACACAAAGGGGCGTACTCCGTTCGTGACCTTCCACCCATGGCGTCCCAAAGTTCCTTGATGCGTTTCAAGTCCACCTGCGACGGTTGGAACCCAGCTGACTCCCAAGAAGTTCCAGATTCACAAGAAGCTGAGAAAGGTGACACGGACTCAGAGAAGACCCTTTGCCTGGATGACTTCGCAGAGACTGAGGAGAAAGAAGGTGGGCTCACCCAACAAGCTACACCTGACGACTTCAAGGAGATGAAGCCTGCCGAAGAAGTTACACCTGACCTGAGCAAGGAGACAGGAGAGTTCTTTGGGCGCAAAATGAAGGTGGCTTATGGTCCAGGGTATGGACCTGGGTCTTTGGATGGAGCCATGCTGCAAACTCTTCTGGGTGGCCTCATGGATAAGACGAGGCTGAAGAACTATGTGGGTGGATTCGAGGAGCATCTGGCTGAAGCTGCCGCATCATCGAGCCAGAAGACTCCTGATCAGACTCGTGAGAAGACTCCTGAGAAGAAGCCAGCAGGAAAGAGTGTACGCAAGAAGAAGGGAACTTCGTCCAAGGGTAAAACACCCAAGAAGTGATCTCTGAAGCAACAACAGAGTATCTCACATTTTGTTGAGCAGCAGCTTGATGAAGCTGGATTTTTTGTGATCGTGTTCATTGCCGAGAAAACACGCGCAATGTACGGAGCAGTTTTCATACTTTGCGGGCTTACTGACTTCGAAGTGTCTAAGTAGTTTCGAACAAACTTCGACTTTGTTACATATGGCCAAACGCCATTGAGCCATTGACAGGTTTAGACCAATTTTGCTGAAATGGCAAATAGACTTGACATAGAAATGATCAGATCTAGCGCAGAGTGCCGACAGAGATTTGGAAAAAAGGTGCGTCTCACTTCTTGAACACAATCATGTACTTTGAGAACATGTCCACAGCACTTCGAAGTTTCGAAGAAGTTTCGAAGAAACTTCGAAGCTATGACTTAGAAGTTTGTTCGAAGTTTATTCGTAGTTTCCAATGAAACTTCGTACAAACTTCGAAGATATGTTGATAAAACACTGTAAATACCAATATATTTGATAATGAAACTTCGAAGTTGGACTTCGAAGTTTCCATCATAAACTTCGAATTGCCCTTTCGAAGTTTCGAAGAAGTTTCGAACAAACTTCGAAGCTTACATTTGACTGCTGTTTTTGGCCACTGTCGCACAATCAACATTTTCAATCAGTTTCGTTCAGAAACTTGTCATTTGTTTTGACTCCACAAGACGTTTTCACAACTTGTCGGATCTACTAACCGCAGAATTTTCTTTCCAGCCACTTAGATACATTCATAGGTTTCGACTTCTGTGAAGAGCTGTGTGCTTGCAATGCCGGTTTTGAAACGACCATCATCGAATTCTTCGGCAATGCCCAAAAAGAAGCCAGCCAAGGAGACAATCCCAGGAACAGTTGCAAGTCTCAGGAAGGGGATTCAAAATGATGATGACAATGCTGATGGTGATGAAGGACAGCGGGACAAGTTGAAGGCTGAGAAGTGGGCAAGACTTCGTTCCACTGGCGCACTTCCGGAGTACTTGCTGCAGCTGTACGACCAGGAGTCAAAGCAATCACCGCTGGGGAAGCGGGCATTTCAAACCACAATCATAAACAAACTCTTCAAGAAGGTCAACGGTGCCTGGCAATTGGACACGAGTGACGCCCAATTCAAGGATTACAAATCTCTCTACGAGCGCCGCTACTCGAAAGAGGAGAACGAAGCGATGCCGAAATCGTTGATTGTGGGCCTCTATTATCAGGGGGACGAGCAGAAATTTAACCGAGCTTTGGAATTGGGCGAACTGCAGCATGTCAAAGATGACGGCGGTGTGCGGTTCTACTCATACAAGAAGCTCACCTCTGCAGTTGAGAAGGGCAGTGATCAGAGGCTCGAAGCCATTGGGACGAAGAAAGGCAAACTTCAAGAGTTTCATGAGATTGGGAATCTTTTGTCCAAGCTGAGCTGGACGTTTCGCAAGAAGCCAGGAGATCAGAAGGAACTTACTGCTGGGAGCCTCCCCACTAGCTACGAGGCCTTGATCAAAAAAGCACATGGAGCTTGTGACAAGTTGTCGAAGGACACGCGCAAACTTCAGAAAGAGGTGGGGCATGAGCGCAAAGAGATCATGAAGGATGGATACAAGTCCATGACTGCTCACTTGGCCACTTTGGATCACATGAAAAACTTTGTGGAATTGCCAGATGGCACGAAGCTCACCAGCACGGTTTTCGAAGCAGCTCTTGGAGATATCGCTTCTTCGGTTGACCAGCTGAACACGAAGATTGAGGAGATCAAAGGCTACATGAAGTCCAAGGCCAAGTGAGTCTTGATTCAAGTCTGTGTGAGATATCCACAGAAAATTTCTCAAGGGCCTGAATACAAATGTTTGAGTATGTGTGTGAAAACCACATAAATTTTGTGTATCTGGCCGTCAACGGTGAGTCAAATGCGATGGGGAAAACAGTGCAAATGCGTGACAGTTTTTCTGTATATGCTTTGAAAACAAGTTCTTGTCAGAGAAACACTCTGTGAAACATGTGTGTTCATGCTTTTTTTACAATTAAATTGGGACCCAAGGTGTGGTGGTATTTACAGTTGTTTAGTTTTGTATATAGTTTGCCTGGTTCTAGTGTTTGAAAAGAACTTTGAGATAACCATGTGGGAAAACGTTGTGTCAGACTTTGAGAGAACTTTGAGGGATCTTTGAAAGAACCCTGAGAGAACCTTGAGAGGAAACCCCGAGAGAACTCTGAGAGAACTTTGATAGAACATTGTGACAGGACTTGGACGGACTACTTTGATAGAACATTGTGACAGGACTTGGACGGACTCTCTCTCTCTCTCTTTCTCTCTTTCTCTCTTTCTCTTACACATTTCTGACTGATGTCTTCTCATGCAACAAATTTCATGTACACAAATTACTTTGATGCCCTCTGTGCAGTCGTACTGTCTAACCGTGAGCGAGTGAGAGTAAGATTTGGAGTGAGAGTGGGTTACTTTGAGAGAGGAAAGAGATGGTTTACGGGTATCACACTGTGTGACGAATCTTGTCTAAAACCTTCCATTTTTAAACATCCAGATGCTGAAACAAAAGAACACAGTATCAGAATAGTGAATTATGATCCTGGAAATCGATTATCGAAAGACTTTTTCAAACATGTTCAAACAGTTCTAACACATGTATACTGTGCCATTGGTGACGTAGCATTTTCCTCATATCAATTTCAAACCCTTTCGTGTAGTTGTGGACTGTCACTTGAACCTGCGGCCATGGAGAGCTTCCAGCTGAAGAACCTGAACCCTGCGCAGCTGTTTCAGCTGTTGTTCCTCACCGTGCTGGAGCTGGCAGAGCGCTTCCAGATCAACCTGAGGGGGCGGCCGCGTGTTTTCATGCGGGAAGAACCTGATGAGGAAAACCCACCAGAAGCTGTCCAGCCACCACCGGTGCCAGCTCATGGGCCAGTACGTGCTCGCAGATGCCAGAGTGCCTGCCGCTTCTGCGTGCAAGGCTGCGACCGAACGAAGCCCTACCACAAGCATCATGCTTGCCAAGGACATGCCCACCTGAGGTTTTGAACTTTGAACAAGGTTCCACAGCAGTACAATAGATTATACAGTATTTAGCAATTCATGCAAAGTTCCAACCTTGAACCTTACAGATCTTCAGGGAATTGTGGAGCGCAGAGAAGAAAAAAGGCGGTCGCATCCTAGAGAAAGTCGAGAAGTTTTGGGTTGAAGTTGGTTCACTGTGAGAGAACTTTGAGAGAGGTTGTCGTGTTGTGACCTGGTTTTTTTTGAGAGAGGTTGTCGTGTTGTGACCTGGTTTTTTTTGAGAGAGGTTGTCGTGTTGTGACCTGGTTTTACTTTGAGAGAACTTTGAGAGATACTATATCGTGTTGTGACCTGGTTTTGCTTTGAGAGAACTTTGAGAGAGGTTGTCGTGTTGTGACCTGGTTTTACTTTGAGAGAACTTTGAGAGAGGTTGGACTTGTGTAGAAGGAAAATGTCCGAAAGTTCTAGGTTTGAAGGCTGTCAAGATGGTTGCACGCTGACTCTCAAAGTGAACATCAACAACACTCTCATGGTTAGGACACACTCTCATGGTCGCCAAAAAAAACAGGAACAAAATGTGATATCCACTTTCTCGACCCCGTATGCAATGTTTTTATTTTCAGATCAGAAGAACAAATAAATATGTCGTATAAATATCCAAACCTTTCAACACCATCATAGAGTATAAGAAGAGTTTCTTGTCAGGGCCACAGCTGTGCACCCCATATCGACATACATCTGAATTAGATCTTTGCTTAGCACCGCCATGGTGGCGCACATGTCTCGAAAACGTGATCGTTCTGGTGGCCAGAGGCAAAGACTGCGACGCATGTTGCAGGAAGAACAGCTGAACTGCCAGAGCGTTCTCTGTACTTGGTTGCTGTCAATGTTTGCATGGGGACACTTTAGCGTGCAACGAGTACAAAAGATCAGTGCTTTGGTTATGAAAGATTTGAAGAGTGCTGAGACTTCTGAAACAATCTGGAATGACTTGGAGACATTATCCAAGTTAGGAACTGAAGGTCTGTACGCGAACAAGATGCACACGGAGCTCATGGGCAAATGCAAAGGCTTGTCTAACCTACCGGAGCCTTACCCAGTGGATATCCAATATGCTCCGCCTTTGGGCATGCAGAAACAGGATGTTTTTCTTCCTCATGAAGTCTTCAGCGCAATTTATCACAAGTATCCACAAACATGGCAAAAAACGATGGTACCGTCGCAGGCTCACTTGGAAAGGTTCTGGACAGTCACCGATGGCCATCCAACCTTGGTTAATTCCCCACTGAAAGAATGTCCTTCTTACAAAACGAAAACTGTACCTATCCTGCTGCACGGGGACGGGGTTCCAATCGTCGGAATTGGAAAGGGATGGTCCAAGATTGCAACTGTGTTTAGCTGGGCCAGCCTGCTTACATCTTCAGGGACCAAGGAGTCCATGAAATTTATATGGGGAGCTTTCGACAAACTCTGCAAAAAGGATGGTGAGGGAACTGATGGTACATTTTCAACATTTTTCAAAGTTCTAGTCTGGTCGCTGCAGTCTTTGTATTCGGGTAAGTGGCCCCATCGGGACCACAATGGACACTTATTTCCTTCATCTTCCTGGCGGGGAAAGTTGGCAGGTCAAGATCTGGCGGCAGGTTTCACTGGTTATCTTTTCTCTGTCATTGGAGACATGGATTATTTTTCATCGATACTACAGCTTCCTCACTTTAGCTGGGCAAAGGGGCCGTGTGCACTTTGCAAATGTACCCTTGGTGGAGTGACCACATGGACAGACTTTAGAAAGACTGCGGCTTGGCTAGGTCCTCGGTGGAGCAAAGCCGACTGGTTTAATTTTGAGGCTCGCTCCATGAACCCTTTATTCAACGAATTACCTGGGCAATCTTGTCACACTGTGTCGCTCGACCTGATGCATTGCAAGTACTTGGGCCACGATATGTATTTCTTTGGATCAGTTCTCACACTACTATGCCAGTACCTCTTGCCTGGAAGCGAAGAACAGAATTTGAAAAGA
>CAMXCT020003008.1:35000-79149 GCA_947184155.2 Cladocopium goreaui | reverse complement strand
CAGTTCTCTTATGACCATATCTATTTCACTCATTCCTTCGTTGGGGTCTTGTCCATTGGCGAGGTTTCTTGACCTCTCAAAATCCTTCACTTTATGTCTTTCATTGGGTGGGAGGGTTTTGAGATGTTCCTTCAACTCTGTCAGGTCAAAGTATGTGTCTTCCTCCTCATCCTCATTTCCAAAAACATTTCCATTCTTTGCTTTTCCATTTCCATAAGTTTGTTTTCCATATATTGGAATTTCATTTGCTTCTTGTAGCACTTGCCACACACATTCACGAAGGTTTTGAGCAAGTAGTTCCAATTAGGTTGGTTTCTATCGTTCAGGGTTATAACATCTGTCATTATACGACATCCACAGTCAAATTTAGTCATCTTATTTAGTCTTACTATATATAGGTATTTTTTCTTTAAGTATATTTTTTATTGTTGATAATTTTAAAAAATCTAATATTATAATATATGGCAAGGAGACTATCAAGAGATGACATCATAAGCAATGTCTATTATAATCTTGAAACGGGCTTCGGTTCAATCAATGAGACCCTTAAGAAAGCCAAGGAGCAAGACCAGACCATCAACAGGGTGGATGTGGAAAACTTTATGAGGAAACAGCCCAACAAACAGATTAGAAAATACAGGGGGTCAAACTCCTACACCGCACCCTTCGCAAGGTTTGAATATCAGATTGACATAATGGATATGAAACCCCTTACCAAAGAACCAGAGACGAAAATTCCCATCAAGAACGATGAACCGAGATATGGGTTGGTGGTCATTGACATCTTCAGCAAGTTGGCAAACGTCGTCCCTATGAAAGAAAAATCCGGACCAATCACATTGTCGGCGATGAAAGAGAGTTTCAACAAAATGGGTTTTCCAATGTCCGTTTATAGTGATAATGACCGTGCCTTCCAAGCAGGGGTAAAAGAGTTCTTTGAGAAAGAAGGCATCACTCACGTCGTCACCCTAACTCACGCCAATGTTGTGGAGCATTTCATAAGGACAATGAAGAATATGATACACGACAGGGTGAAGTTTAATCGCGGTAGTTGGACTGTAATGTTGTCCAAAGCGTTAGATAAATACAACGACACCGTCCATTCATCCACCAAAATGAAACCCAAGGATGCCCACGACGACAAGAACCATATGGACGTCAGGGTGAATTTGACAAGGAGGGAAAAGAACACTCGCAAATATCCAGAGGTCAAAGTGAATGATATGGTCAAGGTCTTTGAGAAGAAAAAAGACAACTACACCGAGAGGAAGGAGTATAACTCAAAATGGAGCAATCAATCCTACAAAATTGTCAAGATAGAATACGATGATGTCGGAAACAGAACCTTCAAACTGGAAGGATTGAACAAACCGTATTTGAGGCACGAGATTTTGAAAGTATAAAAAATTATCTATAATATTAATATATGACAGAGGTAGTCGTAAAAGAGATTGATAATGAAGAACCCAAGGAAGAAACAATACCAGAACCAATACAGGAAGAAGCACGGCAAAGCCCTGCTTCCTATCGGGAAGCACCGAAAGAAGAGGAGAAACCAGAAGAAACAATTGAACCACCCGTTGAAAAGAAACCGCAACCAGCGTCAAAGCCCAAAAGGGTAAGACCGTCAAGGGCGAAACCACCTTTTGACCCAGAAGCATTCAAAAACGACCTTGTAAAGCAACTGAAGGAAGAACTACAGAGTGCAATGACCGCCAGAGACACCTACAACAAAGCCAAAGAGGAAAAGAACAAAGCGACGAGAGAGAAATTGAAATCTTTAGCATCAAAATTTTGATAAAGTATTATATATAAAAATGAACATCAAGGAACAGAAAACGGAACTCAACAAAACTGACATCTACGAAAACGTCCGCAAGGACATCAACAGAAGACAAACCGTCCATTCAAACAAAAGTGCCAACTACAGGAGCGGAACGCCCGAAATGCCAGACAGAAGAAAAAAAGTGTATAGTAGTTATGACCACTACTACCACAACGACAGCAACACGGCAAGGATGCCAACTCACAACCATCATCTTTACCTAAAGCGTCTTCTTGAATATCACAACACCGAGCACGACTACAAGGTCTTACAAGTAAAGCAGAGGGTGAAGGAAGAGAATGAGATGCTACAGAACGAAATGACAAGGTTGAGGGAGGTGAGGAAAAATCACAGATTGGAAGATTACGGGGCGAACGTCCAGAATATGAAACAGAGAATTGATGAGTATAAGCAGTGGTTGAGAGGCGATACACAAGATTAATATAAAAATCTGAAGTATTAATATATAGCAATGACAGCAGAAGTAATCAACGCAAAACAGGGATTGACACGAATACCCACTTACGCAGAACTCATCAAGGAAATCGACAGGGAAAAGTTCAAAACCAATGACATCAGAAAAATCTTTGATAGGAACGCTTGGTATTTTCACGAAAGTCCGCAGGGTCAAGCACTGAACACAAACAACATCCACCCAGCAGACTTACAGCAAATAAACTTCAAAAAGATGGCAGAGGAAGCGACCGCAAGGAAGGAAGAAGAAACACCCAACCTTGACTTTGAAGATATGACCGACTTGAGGGACGACGCCATCAGCGACTTTGAGATGTCCTTTGACAGAGAGGCAGAGTTGAGGGAAGAGAACGAAAGGAGAGTAGCAGAACAAGCAAATTTAAGTCATTCACAAGACCACTATATGGCAAACAAAGGGGCATACGACGCCGTCGGAGCAACAGCATCGGCAGGGATACAAGAAGACGAAGAACCACCTTCAAGCAGTAGAAGCATCTTAAAGAACTTCCTTAAATCATCCAAACCAGTCATCAAAGCAGTCGCCACAGCAGGAGGAACAGCAAAGGGAGGGTCAATAGGAGGACTAATAGCATCAAAACTGACAGACGCCATCATACCCGACGAAGACGAGGAAGAGAAACCGTCCAAGATAAAACCAACACAAAAACTAATCAACAAACAAGTCAAAAAGGTAAATCACCAAAAGAAGTTAAAGGAGGAAAAATCAAAGATGAACGTAGATGTAGTGCCCAACACCGCAGAAGCAATGGATACAACAGCAATACCAACAGCAGAAAAGAGGAAACCCTTAAGCGTGAGACAGTCCAAAGCAAAGAGACAGAAACCAAAACCGCCAACGCAGGAGAAGAGAGAATTTCAGGAAGACCCATCCACAACCACCAAACCGCCCAAAGCAAGAAGAGTAAGAGGAAAGCAACCCCAACCACAAGCATTAGGAGCAACAATCAACATCCACAAAGACAACAAGACACCCAATGTAGATGAAGCAGAAACAGCACAGGAAGAAACAGGGGCGTCATCTTCATCAAAAGCACCAGTCAATGAACAAAGCAATATCACCAAGCAAGGTAGGAATACAAGTGATAAGAGAGAAGTTTGAAGAGATGAACAACAACAAAAGCATAGACACAGGAGACTATCAAAGGTTTCAAGAGGTATATGGTAAATGGAAATCAAGCAAGGGAGAGGAAAAGAAACAACATCTAAAGGAAGCGAAGGAACTTTACAAGTCAATCATCTATCCAAAATTAAAATCAAAATAATTAATAAAATTATTCATTATAATTTTATTAATTATCCCCTATCTTTTTTTTAGTCATAGAAAATGACAGATTGGGCTTTTATCTCCAAGATACATTCGTGTTCAATGACGATATACATTTTGTCAGGCATCAGTCCAGTATCAGTTCCGTTGTCTGTTGTATATAGGTCTGTTCCATACAGAGGCTTAACACGGACAACCATATTTGAATTGTTCTTCAAATTCAGTCCAGTGTAATTGGCACTGTTGAGTTTCTTGAGGTTGAACCCCGCTAAAAAGGAATTCGTCCTATACATATGAGGTTTGATTGAAACGTGATTGTTTCGTGTTTCTTGAAGATGCTTGTAGTTGTCAGCAACCCCCATCGTTGGCATTTCGGGTATGACGGTATTACCAATACTCAACTGAAAGGACAAATCAATATTTTCATAGTATCTTTGAGCAATTGATGTTCCGCTTTCCCACGAAAGGGGATGATAAAGAAGATTATGAGGTTTCAGCACTTCTTGGAAACCACCCTTATAACCAAAATTTGAATAGAAAGATATGAATATGTTGTCTGCTTTACTGACATTTCTAACTATGGTCGTGAAGATGTCGGTGCTTCTACTTGTTGTTTGGGTTTGGACGGAAACGCTGTTGAAGGTTATAGGTAAAGATTGCTTTTCCAAAATTTCAGCATACTCCGCAAATAATCCATCATCAAGTCGGTGAATATCACAGGTGATGATGGGTTGCTCTATGTTCCATAAGAATGAAGTATTCGTTGTGGTAAAATCACCACTTAAATTAACAAGGGGTTCATTAGCATCACTGACCAAAGTTAGTTCAATGACAATCGGACAGTATGATAAAGGAATGAAGTTTGATACATTGAAGAAGGGACAAGAAGGTCGGAAATAAACGGTCTTTTTGTTTTTAAACCCTCCGAAATTGTCAGGTTTGGCTTGGTCAATGACATTCTGAACTGTGTTTGAAACTGGGTTCGTTGCCAACTGCGTATATGTCAAAAATCTATTCCCTTCATTGTAAAAGGTCTCGCCAAAACCAAGATTGTCAGTGTAGTTTCTTGAACCGTCATCTTGTAAAATATCCATCATTGCTTCATATCGGTTTAAGTCTGGTATTTCAGCAATAACATTTGAACCCGCCATCACTCGCATTCGTTGAAAAAATGAAGATGGTTTATAGGCAGGTCTCAACTCTTTTGTTCCGTCATTGTCGGCATTGATGAGGGTAAAACCTATCAAAAGACTTCGTAGATTTATCCATTCGTTCGCCCCACCCGTTAGGTTAAAGCGGATGACACTGTTTGAGTTGGATGAGTAAGTAGAGACCGAAGAAGGGTAAAATGTTTTGATACGCTTGTCTCTAATGTAGGACGCTCCACCTTTTAGTCTATACCGAAGGACATTTTCATTAAGAACATCTGTAATTTCCAATGCTTCCATACTTGTATATATTCTATATAGAAAATATTTTAAATAACCGATATATCTAATCAAGTTATATCAAAATTATATTTTTTAAATGTATTTTTGCTTTTCTTCCCTTTGTTTTGGGCTTTGTTTTCTATAGGTTTATTTTCGTTGTTATTTATCTCTTTTCCGCTCTCTATGACCTTCTTGATTTCATTGTATGTTAGGTGTTTTTTGTCCTTGGTATTCTCGTTCTTCAACTTCTTCATTTCCTGTCTGTTGTTCTTCAAATATTCCCTTACGATGTCTTCCATATAATATGACTTATATAAAATAAAATCACATTATCTTGTTGATTGGTTAGGTTGAAAAAATATGACAGATAATTTTCTCAACCCAAGCGATTAGACAATAATGTTTCACATTATTGCTCTAATCGGTTCCGCAACATTCTTTTCTGACTTTCCCATATCTCCATAATGGACGGCGTGAAAGCCGTGATTGTATAAAGGGTTATAACTGTTCTTATTGACTGTTATATCCACGCCTCTGTCAAACATACTGACTGGGTCGCCTACTGCCCTGAACCTCGTGTTCTTACTGTCAGTGTTGTCATTATAACTTACAGTTGGCGTTCCGTAGGTTCTGGTGGTAAATCTCTTGTTGTAGTCTTGGTTCAGTTTCATCGTTGTTGCTGAACCCAAGGAATGACTGACGATAGTATCAACATTGTCAATGTTGTTTCTGATGAAGTCGTTTGCGGTCTTATACCGCTTTGACCTATGAACCATATGAAAAGGAATGAGTGTGTCGTCCAAAATGTCTCTTGGAAAATCTTTCGTCCCCGCTATGTAAAGGGTTTTGTTCTCTGGGTGGTGGTAAAGTCCTAAATCTGTTCTGTTGTTGTATGCCCTCTTCAGTCCCGTCTCGTCGTTGATGTTGCTGAACTCCTCCAAGTATTTGTTTCCCTGTTGTATCTCCTTACTGAATTTTTCCAACAATTCCTTCTGTTTGTTGTTGTGTTTCTTGTTGTATTCTTTACCGTCAATCTCTTTAAAGGGATTTATTCTTTGTAGTCGTCCCTGTGTTTTCATATCATCCATTAACCTTTTTTGAAGCATATATAATAATGTATAGATTAAAAATATTTTCTAAAGTTATTATATCATAAAAAATGAGTAGATTTAAAAAGATATACATAGACAGCCATCACCCAACCCAGAACTCCAACAGTAGTAGTGATTTTGAAATCTACCTACCCGAAAGTCAAGAATGCGGGAACGACACCAAACTATACATCCACGAAATCACCATACCTAATTCCATTTATCCAGTTCAAGCGGGGTTAAACAGCAACCTATACTTAAGACTGACGGACTTTTCAAACACCACGGATGTTATAATTGAACTGTTGAGTGCTTCCTATGTCGGTGCTACATTAGCATCAAATCTACAAACAAAGATGAACGAAGCAACAAATGGGTTTCAAGCCAACAACGACTATTTTAGTGTGTCTTACGACTATGACACCAACAAAATAACAATCGCTTTGAACTATGTAGATTTTTCGTTTAAGATAATGACCGACTATGAGATGGAATATAATACCATCCAATGGACGGGAGCATCTTATGACAGAAATAACCTAAAATCCATCAATCAGGTTTTAGGAAATTACACCTCGTCGTTGAACTATCCAGATTGGAAAAGCGGATATTTGACATTATTAGCGTTGAGAAACTTATACCTTACTTGTAGTGAGTTGAGCGATGCTAAACAATTAGGTTCTACGGGTGCTTACAACATCATTAAGAAAATCCCCATTAACGCCCCTTTCGGTTCAGTCATCTATGACAACGAAATAATAAGCGTAGATTACATCAATGTTTCAAACAGAGTGTTGAGAACACTACACTTCAAATTAGTCAATAGTTATGGTAATGTGGTTGATTTGAACAATGTGAATTGTTCATTCTCCCTGACCTTCATTGAGGACGATTGATGTAAAATTTTCATTGATTAACTCACTGGGTATTCTATATAATTCATCTTGACGATGGATTAAAGGATTATCACCCCATTCACTCTTTTTACCCGACGGCATCCGTTGGGCTGTTTCTTTATGTTTATTGTTGATGATGTTTCCACAGTCTTTTTTACATAGTGGTCTCGGTTTCCAAGTTTTTAGGTTCGTCCATATCCTCGTTCTTTTTCTGTATGGAAAGCCGTATTTACAATAATCAAGGTCAAAGTAATCAAAGTCTTTCATAAATTCCTGATGTTTCAATAAGCCAGTCTGTGGATTTTCTATGAACCATACCGAAGGGTTGAAGTAGTTGATTATTTCAATGGTTTTCTTTACGATGCTGTTGGCATAATCTATTTTTCTAACACCAGTGGTTTTAGCAATGCTATATTCAACACAAGGGGGAGAAGCCCAAATGATATTAAACTCATTTTGTTTGAAAACTTTGTAGTTCCAATTGAGGATGTCGGTATTGATGTTGGCATCCTTCAAGTCCAACGAGACAACATCATAACCTAACTCTTTGGTGACTTTCCCTACACTGCCCGTTCCAGAAAACAGTTCAAGTAATTTCATACTATAAATCTATAGATTTAAAATATGAAACTACGACAGCAACACATAGGAGTTGTTGGTTGGGTCTTTATTGATTTTGTAGTATGTTAAAGTCTCTTCTTTGGGTTGAGTGATTTTACCCGTTGTAGTCCACTCAAAGTATTGTTTCCTTTTATCTTCCCACGAACCGACGGGTCTGCCTATCTGCTTCTTTCAAAGGCTTTGTTTATTCTTTCTTTGTCTTTGTCGTTGGTATTTTCTTTGTTCTCTTCCTTCTTGTTGTTCAGGTTATATTCTATGTTCTTAACAGTGTTCATTATGGTTATGAGGTTCTTATTCATTTTGCTCACCTTGTTCTTCAGTTCTTCCAGTTCTGATTGCTTTACGGGGTTGTCGCTCTCAACATCCACCATACTATTATATATTTATATATATATAATTATATATTTATATATATATAATTATTTATGTAGATATATATTTATTTAGATATTTATTTATCAGTTTGCTTTCACGCAAAATCTACTCTTTACACCATTTTGGGAGAAACTTTTTAATCCATATCATTCATTGACTTTCTACCGCTACTTCTTGGAGTGCTAATTACATCGCTTATCATCTTGTTAGTGCTCTCTACTTTCTTATCTTCGGGTGTGATTTGTCTGTTCCAACTGAACGAGATACTGTGGTCTTCGCTGTCCAACTTTATATCCCCGTTGTCATCTCTACTTACATTCATCGTTTTGTCGTTTTTGGTAATTTTGAAGGAGCAAGGATTACAAGAACACTTTATCCCTTTCGGATTGATAAGAATTTCGTTTCTCAATTGTAATTTACCCTTACAAATGGGACAATCAAAGGTAATGAATTTACTTGACAGTTTTTGTTCCTCGTTCAGATTGACAACAGCGGGTTCTTCATCTGAAAGTTCAAAGTCCTCGGGGATTGGTTGTTTTTTGATTGGGTTAGTTTTCTTTTTCGTCATCTATTTTATATTTGAGAAAATTTAAAACAATTTTAATCAGTTCCAATGTGTGCCTACAGCATCTCTTCACCCTGTTGTCGGTGATGACTGGATATTTCGTGTCATCAATGACCCTATTTTCAATCTCTTCTATTGTATCAATGTAGGTTTCATACTCGTTCATCCTGATTATATATAATTAGAAAATATCATCAACATACATTCTAATTATACTATACAGGACTTTTCTTTTGCGACACGAAGATTTCTACTGGGGGTGGGTAGAACGAAAATGTCGGGGGTTCAATCAAAAAGATTTGTCAAAAGAAAATGCACAAACGAATTCATCTTCTATTGCTTCGTTTTGTCAGTCAGAAGGACGCAGAGTTCAAAACTAATTAACGTCTTATGCGGACTGAAAAGCAACTGTCCCATTTTCACCCGACACCCTTTCAAGGTAAAAAAGGTTTCCTTTTCAATATCATATATCGGAAATTTATTTCTAAATACTTTTAATATGATAAATATAAAGCCTTACAAACACAAAGAATATAATTGTAAGCAGTCATCCTATGGGTATATGGCTTGTCTTCCAGCAAGGATTTTACTGAACGCTCCGTCGGGAACGGGTAAAACGGTTGCTTTGACAAACTTGGTCTTGGACATCTACAAGGGATGCTTTGAGAAAATCTACATTTTTTCACCAACCATCTTCATTGATGACAACTGGACGGTTGTGAAAAAATACATTGACAAAGAAATGGACATCAAACACACGGATGAAGACCCCATTTACTTTGACACCTTTGAGGAGAAGGACTTGAAGAACGTGATAGACACGCAGGAAGGAATAATAAAGTATATGAAGGAGAAGGATTACAAACACCTATATAACATCTGTATCATCATAGACGACTGGGCTGACAACGAAAAGGTGGTCAGGAAGAACAAGGAGTTAATCAAACTCTTCACCAAAGGTCGGCATTGGTATATCTCAACTTTTATCACATCGCAATCATACACACAAATATCGCCAGTCGTTAGGAAGAATGCCACGCAACTTTTCATCTTCAGGCTTCGTAATCAAAAAGATTTAGATGCCATTTTGGAAGAATTGAGCGGGTTGTATGACAAGAAAACTTTAGACAAGATATACCGAGTTGCCACGAATGACAGGCACGGTTTTTTATACATAGATTTGATGGAAAGCGACAAGAAGAAAATGTTTTACAAAAACCTCAATCAAAGAATTCAAGTGGAATAATAATGCTACAAAATTATTTTATCATCTAATAATATATATGGCAAATTATTATAATATAAATAGGAGCGTGGAGGCATACGAGTTTAGAACAATAGACCCAAATAACGGACAGTTAAGGAACATTCTTGACATCGCAGGAAGTGGTGGTGGAGGGGGTGGTAGTGTTGATTTATCCAATTACTATACAAAAGCGGAAACAAACAACCTATTCACCCCTTATTATGATAGTGGTGAAGTTGATGGTTTATTCACAAGTTATTATACAAAAGTTGAAACCGATGGTTTATTTACCCCTTACTACACAAAAGTTGAAACCGATGGTTTATTCACCCCTTACTATACAAAAGTTGAAACCGATGGTTTATTCACCCCTTACTATACAAAAGTTGAAACCGATGGTTTATTCACCCCTTACTATACAAAAGTTGAAACCGATGGTTTATTAAACAATAAATTGAATGTCAGCAATCCCGAAATAACAGGCGTTTTGAAGAGTAATGACTTTGATAGTAAAAATATTCTGTCTAACATACTGTTTAAACACAACAATGCTGTTTATTTAGAATATGATTATGATTACGATACTAACGGTGGTTTAGTTTTAGGAAAACCATTGGCTTTAGCATCAAGTTTAGATATACCATTGAATAGTAAATTACTTTTTCAACATACCGACAGTTATATAAATGAAACTTTAAACACTGGAAACTTTTTGAATTTTGTAATGAAAGAACAGACAGGTCAAATTGACTTTTATGTAGGCGACCCCGCTACTGCTTCTAATTTAGTTATGACATTAGCAAATGATTTAATAACATTTCATAAAACAACATCACCCGCTATTGGAGGTGGCGGTGTTGATGATACTAATTTAGTAAAATATACAGGTGAAACATTACAAACAATAGAAGGCGATTTGGTCATAGGTGGTGGTTCTCAATTTTCTACTTATGACTTAACGGTTAATGGTGCTACTTATTTTAACGCAACCATAGAATTTCCATTAGGAGGTGCGATTAATTTAGGAACTGGTAAAGGTTATATCCGTTCTATCAATATAGGAAGTGGCACTGCCGCGTATGATTATTGTATTTTTGGTTCTGCTGGATTACATCGGTTCTATGTTGGAGGAAGTCCATTTCCTCAATATTTAAGATTTCAACTATCAAACACACAGGCATATTTTAATGTAGATGTCGTATGTCATACTGAATTACAAACCGATGTCATCAATACAAAAAATGCTGGTAATGTTGATTTAGTCTTTAAAAGGGGTGATGTTGAATATATGAAGTTTGAAGGAACGCTACAAGCAGTGGAACTAACAAAAGGTGCTAAATCAAACACCTATGATAGTATCGGTAATGCTGATGTCAGTTTTAGAAGGAACACCATAGATTTTATGTATTTCAGAAATGGTAATGTAGAAGTAAATACAGGTATATCATTAGTTGCTGAAAGTGGTAAGTTTGATGTAATTGATAGTGCCACTCCTACTAATGTAGTATTTAAAAGGGGCGGTGTTAATTTCTTTACATTAGACGGCACTAAAAATATAATTGATGTTTCAACAGGTAGGGCGTTGTCATCTCAATATATTTACGGAGACTATTTTATCCACAGAAATGTTGGTGCTGATATGGTTTTTCAAGGCAGTAATACAACAGATGACGGTTCAGTAGAATATATGAGATACAGAAAAGCAGATGAAGATGTTAATTTTTCAAAAGACATATATGTCAATCAAGACAAAAGGGCATATTTTCATAAAGAAACTGGTAAGAATAGTTATATATTTAATGAAAATACAGCAGGTGTTAATCATTTCAAGTTCATCAATGAAGACCCTAACGGGGACATAAGATTTTATGCTAATAACAGCATAAGACTTTTCGTCACGCCATCAAAAGTTTCTGTTCCAGCACCTTATACATTAGAAGGGGATTTAGTAGATACATCCGATTTTACTAAAAAATATGACATTAAAAGTATTGAGCATAATTTCACTGACATAGTTAAACAAATTGAACCTAAAACTTTCAAAATGAAGGAAGAAAAAGAAATAGGAATAACTAAAAACCATTTTGGATTTATTGCTGATGATTTAATGAATGTAATACCTCCTGAATGGGAAGATATTGTTAGGGTTGATGATGAAGGCATTAAGAAGTTAAGTTATATAAAATTATCAGGTATATTGTGGGGGGTATGTAGAGAGCAACAAACAAAGATAGAGCATTTAGAAACCCGCTTGTTTGAAGTTGAAAACTTCATCAAAGATTTTGTCAAGCCTAAAGCAAAGGCGAAATCCAAATCAAAGAATTAAAAATCTAAAACCATATATATAGGTAATGGGCAATTCAAACAGCAGTGTTGAAAACGACTACCTTGAACAAATCAAAAAGATAGACGAAGACGAAAAGACCCGAACAGATGTTTTACTCATCAAGAGCGTAAAAGAGTTGGTGGGAAGAGTGGAGAAACTGGAAAAGGAGAAACAAAACAAACTGATATATCAACTACCGAAACTACAACTCTGTAATTGGAGTTTGATATGAACAATTGATAATATTATTGTTAAATAATATTATTAATTGGAAAGTGAGTAGTGCCCATAGGGGAGACTGTCAGTATCGTTGAACCAATACCTTTTGTTGTCATAAGATGTTAAACCGACCTTGCTTTGGTTTATACTGTAGATTTGGTGGTTCTTACTTCTGATGGCATTGAAATTTACATTCTTTGGTATGTGTTCGTGGAGTGTTGCCTCATAGTCTTTCATATCTAAATCCCTTTTGACTTTCAGTTTTGGAACACCCTTTGCTTTCTTTTCTGCTTTCTGTTCGTTGAATACTTTTAGACAATACATCTTCGGTCTCAACGCTATGAAGTTTGTGATGATTTTTCCATCCATCTCGTCCTTGAATTTGCCAAGGACTTTTTTGTTAGTGGCATCATAGCAAGGGTGGTTTTTATCATAACCGCTGAAGTCCATATAATCCTTTATCCCTTTCCAGTCTTCATAGATGTCTTCGGTGAAAGTTTGTATAACATAACTGTCGGTGTCAGTGTATATCAGTCTTACATCATCCTTATACCTTGCTTTTAAGACATCATAGTAGAACGAATACATATGAACCTTTGAAAGGTCTAAAATGGTCATTCCTAAATAGATTGGTTTGTTTAAAACCAGTTTTGCTTTAACCTTTGAAACTCCTACCAGTTCTTCATTGATTATGTGGCATCCTTGATAGGTTGGACTGTTGATACATTTTTGTAGTCTTACCTGTGATGAGACTAACTCAAAGTCCATATGTTTTCTCACATTCTCCATCGTTTTTCCATAAACAGCGTTGTTCATCAATTTAAACATATCTTTCTCAAAGTCGCTCTTTGCCACTTTTCGCTTTTCAGTGTTAAAATCAATCCAAGTCTTTAACCACGCCCTTTGTTGGAACTTCACCCCTCTATGAATGTGTTTAAGTTTCATTCCTTTTTGAAGATAAAACTGTAATGCCTTGATATGGACTACATACCTGTTCTTGTCTTGAAGGTTCAAAATGAGTTTTGGTGTCTTCTCATCTCTTGCTTCCTTTCCATTGTAGTAGTGTCTGTGTAGTTCGCTCTGGTGATTTGAAAGTAGGTTTTCGGTGATGTTCATATTCTCTGGTGCTAATGGGTAATCACTATGTTCGTCGTGTATCTCCTTTGGATACTCTAAATCTACTTCAAGAATGTAGGCATTGTCGTCGTTCTCATTCCAGTCCACTATCATCTGTTCCGTCAGCATCTTCTTTATCCATTTGAGTTTTCCTATGGGTAGTTTCATTGACATTGCCAGTCCATAAAGGTTGTTGGCATCTAAATAGTTGATGTAGTTAGATGGTTTTGTTTCATCATATTCGTCTTTCATATACTTATTGTTTGCCTTTGCCTCCTTATGACCCACTTGACACATTCCACCTCTCAAACCTCTCTCAATCATTTCATAAATCTCTTGGTCGGTAATCGGTTCTAACACCACTCCAGTTTTTAGAAGCATAGCATCCCAAGCAAAGTTAGGAAGTGTAAAATAATGTGCGGGGTCTAAACCGTAGTATTCCAAACAAAGGTCTCTAAAATTTTCAAAGACATCAGTAAGCAATAAAACATCAGTTCTCAAATATAAGTCGTGATATTGACCAAGATTTCTTATACCGAAATATTCCCATATCTTAAGTGCTCTTTCATACTCATCATCTTCAATATGACTTTCGGTGAGATTACTGTAAAACGCTTTCTTCGGTGGTAATTGTTTTTCTCTAAACTTGTCAAATGAAGTGAAGTAATCGTATGGATAGACACCTTTGTCAGTGAGTAAGTCTAAATCAATGTCATTACTTACATAGGGGTTTCTTTTACTGAACTTGAAGTTGTTTTGCCAGTTTTCTTTCTTCTGTCCATCTTCATACTTGCTCAACTTGACCAACTTGTCCAATGAGGACGATAAGAATGAAAAACTGTCTTTGAAACACATATTCTTGAATGCGAAGGTTATGAACTTCTCACTGTTCTGTGCTATTACATCTATCTTGGCATTTTCAGATAGTTGATTGGCTCTTTCAATGACTAAATGACTGTCATAGTTCTTCAAGTTATGAAGGAAGACTGGAATTTTGTAATAACGCATTGAAAACTGTAAATTACAGTCATCGTGGGCACATCCCCTATACTTACCTGTAAAATGGCAATGGTCTCTACACTTTTTGTCTCCTTCCTTGAAGTCCTCACCACAAATGAAACATTTAGTGGCGGTTTTAAAGTCCCTCCAGTCTTCGTCCTTCATAATGATGTCCTTGTTTTCTTTCATCTTCTCCATTATCTTATCTTTTACTTCAATCATCTTTTTCACGAAGACATCCATACAATCCTCACCCCTATATAGGAATGGTTCATTTGAAGCATCAATTGAATTGACAACATTTATCATAAAACCGCAGGGTCTGTGATGTTGGTATTTGTCAGTCTTGATTGGTTTGGTGCTTACTGTTCCTGTTTTGGTAGTCAAACATTCAAAATCAGCATATATAACGAATGGTGCTTTTAGTTTCTTAAAGTGGTTCTTGAATTTAACGAAGAACTTGTCAGGGTTCTCTGGGTCAAACTTTGGCATCTCTATAGTTTGCCCTTCCACTGCCATACATCCCTTTTCCTTATGATTGGTTAAATCATCCTCTGAATGAAACACACCCGAACAATGATGACAAATAAACTTCTTTGCTTTCCGCTTACCAGCCTGTTGATACATCAATTTGTTAAAATCTTTGATATAAACATAGTGGTGATTGTCTCCATCAGTTATTTTCAATAGGTCTATGTGGTGAGTTGCTTTGACAACTGTAGTCCTCTTATACAGTAGGATTGATTGCTTACCATCTTCATCATCAATGTAATAGACATTGACTGATACTTTACCTTCGTTGTTCTGTTCTAAAATGTCTATGTCAAAATTTGATGCTGGAAAATTGACATTATCCCAGTTGAGGTCGTCCTTTAAATTTTTGTATCTGTAAATTCTGTTTGGATGGTCTTTCTCATAAACTTTACAAACACCACACTGAATGGAATACATAAAACATTTGTCGTCTTGATTTTGAATATTGATACAGGCTCGTTTCAGTTTCAACCATTCAGGTAGTTCAATGTATGAACCTCCACGAGTAGGATTGTATTTGTCATAGTTGAATTTCAACTTATCAATATGCTTTAACACCAATCCACTCTCCGACATCTCCATCTTATCTAACTGAAACTCTATGTCAGTTGCCATTTGATTTAACTTTTGGGGGATTTCATCTTCATTGGTGATGTTATATCTTCTACTTCTGATGCTCTCCCTTATCTCTTCGTTAGTTTTCTTGCTCTTCATAGTGGCGGAAACCTGTAAAATAACTTTCATACCCTTGTGTTTCATCAAATACTCTTTCAACCTTAAATCTTGGTATTTGAGATACTGTAGCGCCTTGATGCCTCTAACTCTGACATTTGTGATGGCAAATGAATTGACATAACCCTTGAAAGCAGATTGTTCGTTGGTGGTGGTTGCTTTGTATCTCATTTGGATGCCTGTGAGTGCTTTGTTCTTGTCAAGATTGACCCATCTAATGCCTTTCTTTTCCTTCAGTTCATACTTTTTGTAGTCCATAGTCTGCCTAATCTTGTTGAATTTGGTGTTCAACATTTTTGATATGGGTTTTCCCCTTTCAAAGTTGTAGGTCTTCTCTCCAATCTTGAGTTTCTTGAGTTCCTGTCCATTCCGTTTCAATATCTCACCCTGTTCGGATGACAAAAGATAATCTAAAACAATCTGCCGTGAAGTGTCCATTATACTATATTCTATATTATTATTAGTGGATGTTTCTTTAAGTAGTTTTTCAGTTTCCATTGTTTGTTGAGGATGTTGCGGTTGATTGGATTGGTTGTCTGATTGATTTTTAACATAAAATGTCTCTGTTGAATGTTTCAACCTTGTATCCTCTGCCATTTACTCCTTACCCTATAAGGTGGCATTTCTTTAAGTAGTTTTGGGTATTGGTTGCCTGTTGGAATTTCTGGGATTGGGGTTGGACTTCAACATAAAAACCTTCTCAATAAAAATGTTTGTTATTGAGAAAATTTTGGATTGGAAAACCCTTTGAAGGAAACGTGCCGTAAGGTGTCTTAAAGCACCTTTCAACATTGGCATCTGTTTCTCATACAAACGTTGGTTTGACGGTGTTTGGATAAATTGGATTTGGACGAAATGGTGCGTCCGCAGTCGGGACACTTGAAGGGTGTTGAGAGTTTCTTTTGATAGCATTTTGAGAAGTATTCGGGGTCTAATGGTTTGCTGTCATAAGTTCCATCGGGTTTCCATCTTGTAGAGGTTTGGGTTGGGGGTTCTTGGACTGTTTCTGGATTGAGTGCTTCAACCATTTGGTCAAAGATGTCCTCATCCATTTCTTGCTTCTTACCATCAATTACTAAATAGCAGGGCATATCAAATCTTAATTACATAAGGCGACTTGTCTTTAAGTATCTTTGGGGTGTTCTGTGTTCGCAAATGAGGTGTCCCAAAATGATGTGAAAAGAAATTCGAAAAGACCAGTTTAGGACACTTGTTGAATACTGTTCCTGCCGCTGTCAAAGTTGTTAGAATGCCATTGTCGTTGTTGCAGCTTGTTGGGAAACTGCAACTGCATTGTCTTCAGTTGAAGTTAGCAGTATGGCGAAGCCTCATTACCCAAAAAACATGCTCATCTGCCATCAACTCCTGCAGGGCGGATGGTTTGTCTCTCTTCGTTTCCACGAAAAAACAACTTGAACTATTTCATCACATATGCCTATATATATATACACATAATAAACATTAACCCTGCCACACCGTCCAAACCCGTTGGATGCTCCAGACCACTCCGACGAAACTGGATTTCCCTGAAGAAACAAGATGAACAAATCGGGAGGATTAAAGGGTCTGTGGGTTTGCGCGGGTGTGTGGTGCATATGAACCAATACATGCTCAAGGGGCATGGACAGAATGCTCCCCCAAAAGATTGCTAAATTAATCATCGCCAACGTCAAGTTTTAGAGGCTGCTTGGAAATGTCATTCCAGCAAATCTTTGGTTGGGTTTTCACCGAAACAATCAGGTTTTGAAGGCTGTTTAATAGTTCGCTGCTTCAAGGCTTTGATAGAACCCGTTTCCAAAATCTTGCATTATGACAAATGCTGGGATTGACCTTCTAATAGATGGTGTCCCTGATGCCTTCACAACCTTGGCGCGGACGCATTCGGCAAGTGGAAGAGGGCAATTGGATGCAATTGGATACTGTAAAGCAGTGAAAAGTGGTTGATATCATCACCAAACTTCTGGGCCTGAAGAATGCTACATTTGAGAGTGCCAATCCAACAACTGCGAAACTAACCAATCTTCAATCTCTGCCATTTCATTTCACTTTTGCTCATCCAGTCTTGGAACACTGTGCAGTCTGTCACACCGGTGCATTGTGCAGCGCAGATAGAATGCATCCCGGATTGAAGGGTAGGTGCAACCCCAATAAAAATAATCACCTTTCTGTGTTTTGCCAGTCTGGTTGGACGCAATGCGGATTGCACCATCCATGAATCACGAATGGCACCTTCAGTGCATAACGGATTGCACCCGACCTGCAATCCAAAAGTCCTACTGGTCCTACAAGGAACAAAGCACTCTCATTCACACGCCACTGCCACTTCCGCCTTCAGACCTTCTTCAAAAGGTCATGCACTGTGCGGGACACTGCGCAGTAGCGTCGCTCCTCTGCCCGCGCATCCACATAGATGCAATGAGCTCCTTGTCGCCGCACCGCTGCGGCCATGTGCGCAGGCGTGAAGTGCTCCCTGAACCTGTCAGCATCAACACACTGCTCGAAGGAGCTATGCGCCACGGCCTTGGCCAAGGTGCGTGCCATCCTAACCTCTTTTGGGTCAAAGCCACCTTGGTTGTCAATGCCCAAGAAGTTCTGGACCTGACTTCTTTGCACCGTAAGCCGTTTGGACTTTGCTTCTTCCCACGATGTCTCTTTGGCATTTTGCGCCACGTCCTGCAGGAGATGTGGGCAAGTTTCAAGGTTTCACGGTTCGTTGATGTTTCGGGTTGTTGTCCCATGGTTTCATGACCCTTGTCCTCCATTACACCGATGTTGCCACCTGTGAGTTGAATCATGTCGCTCTTGTGCGTGGAGGCCTCTTCACCGCCATGATGACGTAGGAATTCCTCAACCTGACAAGGAGACGTCCATCTGCAAACATCCCAACCCATGCCAGAAGTAGCACCAACAAAAAGCACTAAAGTGATTGAAGGTGACTGAACAATTACCACATGAACTGAAGCTCTTCATTATGGCCTCCTTCTGCGAGAGCTCTTCACTCGTCAGTGGTGGAACGAAGAATCGGCGCTCACGACCGTCTGCGTCAAAAGCCATGGCTGACACTGCAGAACTGACCATCACCAGCACTTTGGCAACCTCGTCATCAAAGCCCCATGACTTCGCAAAGGCGGAGACGCTGCTCATCACATCTGGATTAAAGACACCACGAGGAACTTCAAGGATGATGATGGGTTGCCGTCCCATTTCTTGTTTGGCATCTCTCAAACCACGCACCACCTCCTCTTCATGGAGCACTGCCAACGCGCTCATCACCTTTTCCGTGGCCAAGTGGTTGTTCTGCGTGAGCTTGATGTGGAGCACTCCATTGTTCCACTGCTTCTCCTGCAAGACTTTCCAAAGGATGGTGCTCTTGCCCACTTCATGATTCCCCCAGATGAGGATTGAGCGGGGGTCGTCCAAGTCCAACAACTGGTGCAGTTCGTCCTGCTACAGTGCATAGTGAGCATAGTGCATCAAATTCAAAATGCCAATATGACATGGAATAACACCATCTCAATAACAAATCCCTTCTGTCAAGAAACACACAGGCAAACACAACAAAAAAAAGGTGGTGCTTGGACGCCTTGATTATCTTCCGTTCAATCTTGACACGTGGCTCGCGTGCTTTGAAAGAGGCATTCACAATGATATTCTTCACTCGCCTCTTGTTCTTGACGATGCCGTTCTTGTTCTTGACGATGCCGTTCTTGTTCTTGACGATGCCGTTCTTGTTCTTGACGATGCCGCCACATATCCCATCCAAAGGTCACGATGGCCAACGAGCAAACACAACCAACCAACCACTTTCCAATCTGCTGTTTCGTGGTCGGCTCCTTCTCTGGAGCGTTGACCGTTGTTTGAGAAGCAACGGTGGTTTCGTCGGCCTGACATGAGAAGCCGAAAACCACAACATCGGGCAATGAGGCAACGCGACATACCCATGGCGGAAATCTCCAGATGTGCTGGAGCTCAAGCACTTTACGATTTCTTGATGCGTTGACTTGTTCATAGTGCAACACATGCCGCAAGTAGAACTCATCTTATCTTGTGAGCATTTGTGAGCCTGTCTGCTGCGGGAGAAAGCAATCAACATCTCTGGGTGTAGTGTAATGCCACAATGTGTACATAGAGTGTACATAGTGCCTCAAGAAACGCAATATGTCCTCAAAAGTGATGCTTCCATGCAAACGAAACAGCGCGCACATCTCATCTGGGCGCCCCCGACGAAATCCAGAAAGTCCATGAAGAAGTCCGCAAAAAATGAGGCGAAGCGAAAGACGTTCAAATCAAAACACAACCAAGAAAAAACGCCACCAAAAAAGACGAGAATGAGAGAATAAAAAATGAAAGATGTTGAAAGACATGGAACCTTTTGAAAGATATCAAGTTGAATGTTCTGTCTTGAAACTGATGATAAGGAAACACAATAAAATCATACCCAAAAAAAGACAAGACATACCTTGACAATAAAAAACGACAACCACAAGTACACTATCCACAGTATCTCCCTCATCTGAACCAAAACACAAACCCCAACAGCCTAAACAAATCCTACCCTCATCTGAACCAAACATTGACACATCACTTTAGCATCAAAATGACCCCCAAAACCCCACCTGAAAAATCATCAAAACCAAGGATGAAACATTGAACCCCAACACAAAATCATAACAAGCAACATACCAACATACACGCCCTGAAACCCCCATTTTACCATTTTTTATGGGAGATATTCCGTTTCAAACAATGCTAGTCACATCACTGGGCGGTAATACCTTTTTGTGCAATCAATCACTAGTCTCAATGGGATTGTTTTTGGGCATTTGTACTTTTCAATGACTTCGTTTCCATGCACTACTGAACTACTGCATTTCTTGGGATTATTGTCCATAAGGAATCGAGTTTTCATGGCACAAAATACCCCACTCATCAGCTTCACTTTCACTCATGAAACATGGCTTTCTGGCGCTCGCTTCGATATTACTCTGGAAGCCTTGGAAAATGCGCTTCTGTTTACTATACACCTTTGAACATTCATTTCATTCATTTCTGTTTCACCTTTGAGTCTCGTTTGTGAATCCATCATTGATGTGGCAGCAACTGGCTGGGATGACGACGATGAAACGGGGCTAATGTTGGGGACAAGACAAATAGAAAAATGACCAACCACGGATAAAGAAAAAACTCAGGGTAACTGGGCAATTGTCAGGTTGCGGTTCCTAATAGGGGCTACAATGATCTCCAAAAAATATCGATGGGGCTACATTGACTACATAGGATTCCAATCACTTGGGAGTTCAAGTTTTGGTTGTGGGAAGCCCATCACAGTGTCGCGATAGGCAGGGGCCTTCCCCGCTGCACCCTTCGAAATGGGTCCCCATAACCCCAATCAACTCCCACTTACGCCTAGTTCTGGGCACTTTTGGCCGGGGCTTGTGTGTGTGTGTGCGTGTATAAATATATATATACACGGTATATAGATACATACATACATACATACATAACATTACATTACATTACATTACATTACATTACATTACATTACATTACATTACATTACATACATACATACCATACATACATACCATACATACATACCATACATACATACCATACATACATACATTACATACATACATTACATACATACATTACATACATTACATACATACATACATACATACATAACATAACATAACATTACATTACATTACATTACATTACATTACATTACATACATACATTACATACATACATTACATTACATTACATTACATTACATTACATTACATTACATTACATACAGTACATACATACATACATACAGTACATACATACATTACATTACATTACATTACATTACATTACATTACATTACATTACATACATACATACACATCTACATATATATGCAGTATATACATACTAGGTACATATGTCTACCACAGTATATCCTTTTTTTCCACCTTGATAAACCCATAGAGGTGATACACCCAGCTGCCTCTGTGGGCACGCTGCACTTCAGCTGTCTTGCCGCCTCGTCGCAAAATGCGACGCCGGGAATCCAAATCCGAGAAATCATTCTTTAACAAAAACAAGATTAAACTTTGTTGAGTCTATCAATTTCGAAAATCAAGATTGTGAGCATTCGTTGGCAACTGGATCTTCCCAGCACTTTGTGATCTAATAGAGTTCATCCCGTTCATCGGATACACACCATTGGGATGTACAGCTCTTACCAAACGGAACCTAAGAGCACTAGAAGATCAAAATTTACGCTTGTGCAATGTTCAGCCATTCATAATTCATGTAATGACCCCCAGTCAGCAATGTCACAGAGTATCTACACATCACCAATCAGTCAGAGACAATGGCCAACCTTCTAGATCACCAGCATTTGTTTATTTCCACAACTCCTTACTTGTTAAACGTGCATCCCCAGTCAGTGTAGTCACCCTGGCTGGTATGTGTTCAATTCTTGCTTTAGAATGGGTTATATCTAACCACTAACACTGCAGGTTACTTATCAAGAAAGCATCCAAGAGGATGTCATTGTATTTTTGAGGCACACAATAATGATCAAGCAACATAAACCATCTCTTTTGTCACTTGGAAACCTCACCACTCAACGTTTTTCTCGCCAAGGTGACTTTCTCGGGTCCCGACTGGCAATTTTCTCCGCGGAATTCAAGGTTTTCGAGGTGCGCGCTTCTCGTGCTTTCGTGGCAACCTGGTGCCAAACAAGATCCAACGTGGCGCCAAAATGACCTGATCCGATGTACTAACAATTGAAGTATACACATCATATCTTAGATACATCAAAGTCGATATCTCTATGTTTGTATATATATGTATATATATATATATATCCAGCTGTACATTTATTTATATTGTACGCATATACTATGTTACAATATACATATATATATATATATACATTGTATACTTTATGCAAAGTTGTCATGTTTGCCTTCCAAGTACATCTATATACAGTGGACCTTTTCCAAAATCCACATCATGGGGGGACACTTGGCGTGGCTGTGGCCATCACACGCTGATGGCTGGCTCCAACATGTGGCTGGGTCCCTCAAAGAAGTTTCTTGGATTGCTGTATCGGGACAGCCGCGCCCTTCATCGTGCTCTGTGACCGAAAGAGATCCAACATATTGTATATATATATATATATGTATATTGTATATATATATATATACATAGTGTATATTATATATATATGTACAGACATATACACATTGATATGTGTGTCGTGTATATATATATATATACATATACACAGCATATACACGTATATTATATGAACTGTACATCTACATCGGTATATGAAGAGTCGCCAGGTTGGCCGCAGATATGACGGGCTGAGGTTATAGCCCGGCAGGACATGGAAAAACGTGGGAAGCCCACGCTACCTTCACATGATCCGGAGTATTCCTCCATTATACCATCTGGTTATTTAACATAGACCCTGATAATAACCAATGTTTAATGGATTTAATATAGTTTCATATTATATGATATATATATATATACCAATATTATATATATATACCAATATTATATATATATACCAATATTATATATATACCAATATTATATATATATACCAATATTGTATATATATATATATACAATCTGGTTCCTTGACATAGCTATGGAAAATTCATTATAAATGGAGGGTTCATGGGAAAATCATCTGTAAATGGGCCATTTTCCATAGCTATGTTAAATAAACAGAGGGTGTGCCCAAGCATTTGTTCATCCATTTCTCCAACATCGTGCGGTTTGCGACAAATCCCACTAAGATGAACTAAAATGAACTAAGTGGAAGTCGCATTCCTTCAAAAACTCATCGTCTGTTGCCCGGCTCGAAAAGCCACACCTTGGGAGAAGGCATCTTCTTTGGTGCAGTCTTGAGCGACCTGCAAAAATTCTGTGGGAACAGATGTAACAGATCGTCCCTAAAAAAAGCTCTGGTACAAGCTACTACAGAAACAGTATCTGGTTATTGATCAAAACCCCAGTACATTGGTAAACATCAAAAGTCAAAGTAGCTATTAAATGGATGGCCCCATAGGTTTTGACCCATACCCATCTATGTAAGACTTGAATTAGATAATATTAGATCAGTAAGATTCATGAACGGCACCTATGTCACAATCTGATTAGACTTGCGATTGTTGATTCACCACTTCCGTTTCTGGATGCAACCCTATGGGAATCGACCAGATTCTTCCTGCCTCAAGCTCCACCAGATGGCAAAATCACCAGAAAAAATTGCGGGAACCACTGGTGGGATCTATTGAACCCAATGCCGGGAGCAGCAGCAGCTTTTCAATCAATGTGCGTCTCAGCCGCCCGATCCAAAAATGACATCAGCTGGGGCTGCTGCCATTATCACTGCCTATGTCAACTGATTTGGAGCTTTCACCCCCCACGGCTTCAAAAATACTCATCATTTCGGAAACTATTGGGATGAGGTCTGGGAATACTGTATACACTTGGGACCTCGGAAACTGGGAATACTGTTAGTATATAGTTAAAAAATATCACTTTTCATAGAAATCAAGAGCTATGTCAGAATAGAAATCACTTGTATCCACTTTTTCCGCGATTGGCATCCGAAAATTCTCCAAACACCGTCTGCGATCTTCGCGATCAGCTCACTGTGCAGCTACTGGAGGAAGGTTTACCTGGGTCGGTGCCCGGGTGCCCCCCAGGCGTCACCATGTCACCATGTTTCAATACGAAAAGCGGTCCATGACGACTGGATGATGCGGGGTACCCCATGACGACTGGAAACCAGGGAGAAACTCGAGATCTGAAAAACTTGGGACACGACGGTTTGCTGTTTCAATAGGGGAAAGAAAGCAAGGTTCCGTCACCGTTGTGATTCAACGGTGAAGCAACAGATTGGTCCAATGTCACCGAATTGACGTCCAAGGTATGTACCGGATGGCCCTTTGTGGAAGCTCAGAAGTCCAGCTGGTAATTTCACACTGAAAACCAAAAAAAGAACTACAGGATGGGCCCCCATAATTAGCTAAGTTGGTTTATAACTATAATAACCATAGTGTGGTACTTATAACATCTTATAACTATATTTAGATGGGGTTATAAACCAACAAACATAACTGGAGGGCCCCATCCTGTATAAATCTCGAAAAACTCGGGCCACATCCAATGTGACTACATCCAACTACATGTAGCGTAAAGAATAATTTATATAAGAAGATCCAGTCAAAGATCAGTCACCACTGGGCAGCTGAGTTACCACAACCACCTAAACTGATCTCCATTTCGTAGATGGCCATCTTTAAATCCACCATAGTCCAAACCTCACAGCGCCAGCGACCAAGTGCTGCCACGAACATGTCGAACAAGGAAAAGGGCAAGCCCCAAGAATAAAGTGGGACATCTGGGGATATGCATTAGACATAATCTATAACCAACTGGAAACACGGTTCTATCTTTTTGGGGATTTCTGCAAATATTTACCAACTTGTTCTTCAATTTTCTCGATTTTTTCTAGACATCTCCAACTTCTGGTCTATGGAAGATGTCAAACATCTTAAGGAAAGCACAATCGCTGATTCGTAGGTCAAGCAACTGGAATGAAGACTGTCACATGTTGATTGTAGATGTTCATGTACAGGTTTTTCATCGGAAAACGTGGGAAAACACCAACATCCAATCGTAAGAATCATCGTTCTCCCATATTTCTCCGTTGTTGCACCAGAAAATGCTGGGATTCCCAGGATTCCCAGAGATTCCAAGGGGCCAAAGGTGTGTTGTCGTTGGGTTGCCACTTGCCTTTGGCCAAGTAGAAGGCCTATCGCAGCACAGCCCATGGATTTTGTTGGGAAGAACCAGATTTCTTTGGAAAATCTACAGGAAACCATGGTTTTCCCCATGAAATTCTAAGGGTGTCCTGTAAGTGTTGCCTTAAACCAATGATATATGTGGTTTTGGTGATGCCCAAAAAGATAGAAAAGGTTCAATTCATCACTATTTTAGTATATAGATCGTTTCACTTTTCTATCTCTTTGAGGGTGACCATATAGATATACTATATATATAATATATAGAGAGAGAGATAGTCGTTGTTCAGGGCTATCTATAAGGTCTGTATTTGAAACAATAATTTAAAAAGAAAAACATACCACTATAAGTCACTATAACAGTGATTGAAAAAAAGGAATATATCCCAAATGAATGGGATTGCACTTCATTGGCCCTTTTTTCTCCTCCCCAACAAAAGCTTGCGGCGTTCCTCTGCGCACATCCACGCACCTTGGTTATAGATACTGCTCACATCAAAACCTCTGTAGAGGATGTTCCAGCCAGCCCTCTTTGATAAAGGGTAAAGAGTATATAGTCTGGGTAAATTATAATATTTCACTAACCTGAATTGTTGGCCCATTTGGGGATGATTCCTCTATAAAAACCATGATTCCAGTGAGGGAGAACAGTGAGGTCGTGATGAAATTTACCCAGATATAGTATATAATAACATACAAGAACCGCACAAGAGTTTTGGTCACTGCTAAGTTGGGAAGTGGTGAAATTCACTGGAGTCCACAGCAATCAGATACACGAAATGGGCGTGCAAACATCACAAATGCAAGAAAAGCAATATTATGTGTATATATATATGTATAAATGGTACGGAGAGAATTCGAAAATGGAGATTTTAATGATGTTTGAGCTAAAGATGCTATTGTTTTCGATTGCCACTGTTTTCGCAACAAAAAGAAACTAAGGAGGTCTCCTAAAATTGGGATACCCCCAAATCATTCAAGTAGACTATGACAACTGTGGACACCGCAGGTCGCCAAGAAACGGCATCGAACTTACCATATTTCTTTTATGGTTTATGGCAATTTGTTTGATGTTTATTCATAGTTTATTCATAGCATAGATACTGAATGATATTGATATATCCATGATATATCCAACCATATCTGACATGTGATGTGTTATGTCTATATGGCTATGGATCAATACCTATACATACCATTTTTAGGGGGATGAACATCCATTTACCAGCTATTTTGATGTTCACCAGGGGGATACGGTTTTGACCTATCCCCATATCCTAACGTCTAAAAATAACCAGTCGCCAAGGTGCCAAATTCGCAGTCGTCGCCCGTGATGGCAGCTAAGGCCCTGGAGTCGATTTTTCGGATCAGGTGGGTGGGTAAAAATGACATGCTTTGAACTGTTGAAGCCCCATTTTTAATGGAAAACCCCCATAGTTTAGAGAAACTATGGATGTAGTTTTTCGGGATGTTTGGGGTTTACTTGGCAAGACTTGCACTATGAAATGTACTGCAGTCTAGCTCTCCAAAGCAACGTCGGCCACTGTGGCAGGACAGCAGGTTCGTACCTCGCGAGGTACAACTGCTGCTTCTTCAGGAAGTCCTCCTGTTTCAAGTGACTGGAACCAACTCGCAGCATGTCTCTCACATGGAAGATCCCTGTTCTGAACATCAAGCGTGGAGGATTCTTCACACCTCAACACTAGCAACATGCAGTTTTGAGCGATTGGGGCCTGGTCATGTGCCTTTCGACCGAGAAGCCTTCAAAAATCAAAGCCACCCATGTGGCATATGTCCTTCTTTGTGCGCTGGTAGAGCTTTCCTGTAGGGAGACGGATCACATGACCAAGATCGATTCAAAAACAGTATGTTTACTTTGTTTGTTGGTGATTTGTGTTAGATATGTAACAGGAGCAAACCAGACTTGTTTCCGAATCTCGCTTTGCCAGACGGACAACGACACTTGAAACAGTAACTGGATGACATTGTTGCGTAAGTTGCCACGAGAGTTTCTCAACAGTGAGCACCTTGGAGGTCGCATAGTCATCATACGTTTATGAAAAATTGTCATTACATAAGGTGCTCTTCATGTGTGTGTGTATATATATTTTGTTTGAACCTGTTCTATAGTATGTGTATTTGTATGTATTATATGTGTATGTCATTTAGATATATATATATAATATAATATAATATAATATAATATAATATAGTATAATATAATATAATAATATAATATAATATAATATATATACATGTGTGTGTGTGTCATGAGTATATGCCGATTAGACCAACCATTGGATGCAAAATGCATACACAATACATGCTAATACCAACTTCATCAATTAAATTGCAATATGCCAACAGATATAACTATACATAACTATGTATAAATATATAAGTACTGTATAGTACATTATCATTTAACGGCATAACCTGAAGCTGCCAACGGTCATTTTCCGAAGTCCAGGCACCGTAATACGCGCTGATCATAGGGTCGAAGAGGCACCACTGCGCCTTGCTGTGGCGGTTTCAGTGTCCCAGTCCCAGCACCGAATCCAATAAACGTGGGGTAATGCCAAAGGGGTTATCTCGTTTAGAGGAACAACAAATATATAAAAATTGTAATATCCAACTGAACTATCCTGTAGATATGCTAAATGTGGGATCTCTTAACAGAAAGCAACCTGTGACAGGTAGGGTGACTTCCGAAGGCCCACAGAAACGGAGCCTGGTCAAGAACCACTCAAAAAAAGGACTATTGACACGAAGCCCGTGGAGGTCTTACCCCGAATGAGAACATGTAAGAATTGACCATCATGTGTGTATCAACATGTACAAACATGTAGAAACGTACAAACTATAACTCTGAAGAAAGCGGACATGACCATGGCACCATGGCACTACAGGTGAACTCCTCATGAGATCCTGGGTGGCATCCACTGTTTCAGATGACAGTGGAAATGCGCGACCCAAACGTCCACAACAACATTCCTGTGACACAGCGTTTTCTATGGGATATGGCTTCAAATCAGCACTTTTCCCACTATTCCATAGCTTCCAACATGTTCCAACCCCGACCTCCTCGCCGATTTTGATGTTGGCATCCCTTTCTTTCAGTTCTTCATCTGTGAAGTGCTTGGTGGGATCGGCGTAAAGCTCCTGGATCTCCGCTATGCCAAACACGTGAAAAAACCTTGAAAAACCACAAGGCCCAAAGACCTGGTAGACCAAATTCTTGGCACACCGGGCTGATCTTTCTAGTCATGAATTGTTAGCTTTTTTGCCACAAGTCCCGCATTGAAAAACCTGTGCGTAAGTGGCTAAAACAAAGAGTCAACCAGCATTTGTTCTTCAATAAAATCTCAGATGCAGTCATCTAACTCCAGGCAAGATCTAGTAGAGGGCCCTTCTTCGGAATCCGTTGAATTCTCCCTGACAATCGTTTCCGCAAAGCCGGAAACACCCCCAGGCCATTGACAATGAAGTTTTCGTCTCAGAGCAGACACAACTTGAGAAGAGATTGGATGATGATGATGATGATTCTCCCGAAAGTATTTAAGATAGCATTTGATAGCAACTAATCCCCCAACTCATCATCAGCCAACCATCATTTCTCGGAAAAATAAGGTTTATATATATGTATATATATATATTATCCACAAAATCCCACACATATATCCCCGTAGTTTGATGGTTAAAACAGTGTTAAAACCCATGGCGTGAATGATGTGCTAAAACCACGCCGTCCTTGTAATCTTTGGACCTGGGGGAAACCCCCACCGACTCCACAAGGCTGGAAATCCGCCCGGCTGGAAATCCGCGAACAAAATGGAGGTTTTTTGTATGGGAAAATCATCTATGAATGATGGATGTCTATATAAATGATGGATTTCTATATAAATGATGGAAATCTATATGTGCCATATAAATGATGGATTTTCCACATGTGAAATTAATACAAAGGACATCTTTTTGGAAAGTGATCTGTGGCTATGAAGGCTTGGTTTTCCCGTTCATTCCGTTTGCAATCCTGAGAAAAATCCGCAACCGGGTGAACAACCCGCTGATTCCAGGTATAACAGTTGGGCGGGTGGACAAACCACACCCATTCATCACTGGGAATTTCCCTCATCGGGGCACACTGATTCACTCTTGGATACTCTTGGCAAATGGGCTACTCTGAGTGTCAAACCAGTAGCTGTCTTTGCGGTACCTCCCGACGAAAAACAAGTTGTGGCAGCGGTAGCAATGGATGGCAATAGGCTAATAGTAGGTACAAGCACATGTCAGTAGAATGTTTTTTGCATTTTTTTGCGCGAACTGTAGTTTCAGGGTCCCAGTTGGTGTCGTGCTGTTCCTCTACCCCCTATCACGAGCCATCCACTTCGGACTGAGCTTTGCGTGTAGAAACCACCCACAAGTTCATCTGTTACACTGTGGGTCGGCCTTACTTTGAATGATGACCCCATACTCATATTGTTGGTTATAGAGTCATTCCCCACTTTGCGTAAAGGTCTTTGTTGGTGAGTTGGTGATCCAATGTTTTCAAAGCCTTTCTTTGGATTTGGACGATCTCCTCCCATTGGGGCTCATTCATATCCCTCCAAAGTGGGGGAACCAACTGCCAGGAACCCTCGTGAGTCATTTTCAGTAAGGAATCTGCAGAAACCCATGATCCAAAATTGGGTCCTCAAGGTCGAAACCTTCATTTTTTGGATGATTCATATCCCCCACGTCACACCCGACCGGACTCAACCTGCACACGGCAATGTGTCCCGTGATCGTTTCGATTCGTTCCAAGATTTGGGCTCCCACTGCCTCGGAAGGGGGGAAGTTTTCCAGCCACGGAGCTGATTACCCGAGGCGAATCGATTCCTGGGACATTTCATATTGTCACCCACTGAACCGATTCCTGGCACAACACACTGAAAATCAGAGTTGAAGGGACTTTTTGTATGTTGCAAAATAATTTCCAAGATGGAAAAGGAAATAGAGGATTCCACCCCTCCATAACCTCTGTATTTCGGGTATCATTTGAGGGGTTAGAGGAAGTAATTTGGATCCATGGTAGGACCTCCAACCATCCAATCTGGGGGCTAAGTTTGACCCCGTACCCATTTGCAGCAGACTTTGGCTCAGAAATGGGCTAGGCAAAGGGACCACAAATTACTGGCCATCCATTCTTTAGTGACGCAATAGTCACTTCAATAGTAATTGGATGTAATTGGTTTTAAGCTGTACCGTTCCGAAATTAAGTCTTTGGGAAAGTGTGACCCACTCCCTGGTTCTTGAAAAAAAAGAAAACAACAAAATCGGCCGGGCCATCAAAAATTCCCCTATCCCATCGTATATTGCTTGGTGAAAACGTTTCCCTAGTATCGGTGATCATAAATAATCCCAAGGGGATAGTTCTGATCAGTACTAGGGATATGATCACCATTATTGCAAGTCTATAACATTATCTATTGTGATAATCCCAAGGTGTATCAGCAATCCGATATGTTATGATATTCTTGCAAGTGGAACTGCAAGTTACGGCAGCAAGTTCACACCACAGATTCTTGTGCCCAGGTGATCGACATGAGTCTCGTTTCCATACTTTTATATAGTTCTTGCTGACCCGATATTTGAGGATTCAATGCATCTAAATGAAAATAGAACCATACAAAATATCGCGATATATGTATAGTTGATACTGTGGATGGAAGAAACCCTGCACCAGTTGATAGATGGTTTATCCCATTATTTAGAGGGTTTCAACCATCCAAGGTGGTGCAGGATTTCTTCCACCCACCGTATCCACCACGATTCGTCCAGCATCCCTGGGCAGCCCAGCTTGGTCCACCACATCCAGGGGATAACATAAAAAAATCAACGCGCCATCTGCATCCTGGGGCGGAGAACGGAGGAGCCGAGCTCTACCAGCCAGATTTCATGGTGTTTAATGGTTATTATTGGTGTTAATTTGTGTTTAATGGTGGTGTTTAATGATGTTTATTGGTGTTTAATGGTGTTTATTGGTGATTATTGGTGTTTAATGATGTTTCTTGGTGTTTAATGGTGTTTATTGGTGATTATTGGTGTTTATTGGTGTTTATTGGTGTTTATTAGTGTTTACTGGTGTTTATTAGTGTTTACTGGTGTTTAATGGTGTTTATTGGTGTTTAATGGTGTGTATTGGTGTTTAATGGTGTTTATTGGTGATGATTGGTGTTTATTGGTGTTTAGTGGTGTTTAAAGGTGTTTATTGGTGTTTAATAGTGTTTATTAGCGTTTACTGGTGTTTAATGGTGTTTATTGGTGTTTATATAGTTTTTATTGGTGTTGATTAGTTTATTGGTGTTTAAAGGTGTTCATTGGTGTTTAATGGTGTGTATTGGTTTTTAACCGTGTTTATTGGTGTTTATTGGTGTTCATTCGTGGTTATTGGCGTTTAATGGCATTTAATGCTGTTTATTGATCTTTATTGTTGTTAAATGGTGTTTATTGGTGTTGAATGGTGTTTAATGATGTTTATTGGTGTTCATTCGTGGTTATTGGTGTTTAATTGTGTGTATTGGTGGTTGTTGTGTTTAATGGTGTTTATTGTTGTTTAATGGGGTTTATTGGTGTTTATTGGTGTTCATTCGTGGTTATTGGTGTTTAATGGCATTTAATGCTGTTTATTGATCTTTATTGTTGTTTAATGGTGTTTATTGGTGTTGAATGGTGCTTATTGGTGTTTAATGGTGTTTATTGGTGTTTACTGGTGTTTAATGGTGTTTATTGGTGTTTAATGGTGTTTATTGCTGTTTAATGGTGCTTATTGGTGTTTAATGGTGATTATTGGTGTTTATTGGTGTTTAATGGTGCTTATTGGTGTTTATTGGCGTTTATTGGTGTTTAATGGTGTTTATTGGTGTTTAATGGTGTTTGTTGGTGTTTATTGGTGTTTAATGGTGCTTATTGGTGTTTATTGGTGTTTATTGGTGTTTAATGGTGCTTATTGGTGTTTAATGGTGTTTATTGGTGTTTTTTGGTGTTTATTGGTGTTTATTGGTGTTTATTGGTGCTTGTTGGTGTTTATTGGTGTTTAACGGTGCTTATTGGTGTTTATTGGTGTTGATTTGTGTTTATTGGTGTTTAATGGTGCTTATTGGCGTTTAATGGTGTTTATTGGTGTTTATTGGTGTTTATTGGTGTTAAATGATGTTAAATTGTGTTTAATGGTGTTTAATGGTCTTTATTGGTGTTTATTGGTGTTTATTTGTGTTTAATGGTGCTTATTGGTGTTTAATGGTGTTTATTGGTTATTATGGGTGTTAATTTGTGTTTAATGGTGATTAATGATGTTTATTGGTGTTTAAAGGAGATTGTTGGTGTTTATTGGTGTTTAATGGTGCTTATTGGTTGTTATTCGTGTTTATTGGTGTTTATTGGTGTTTACCGGTGTTTATTGGTGTTTACTGGTGTTTATTAGTGTTTACTGGTGTTTAATGATGTTTATTGGTGTTCATTCGTGGGTATTTGTGTTTAATTGTGTTTATTGGTGCTTATTTGTGTTTAATGGTGTTTTTTGGTGTTCAATGGTGTTAAATGGTGTTGAATGGTGTTTAATGGTGTTTATTGGTGTTTATTGGTTTTTTTTGGTGTTTATTGGTTCCTATTGGTGTTTATTGGTGTTTATTGGTGTTTAATGGTGTGTGTTGGTGTTTAATGGTGTTTATTGATGTTGATTGGTGTTTATTGGTGTTTAATGGTGTTTAAAGGTGTTTATTGGCGTTTGATAGTGTTTATTAGTGATTACTGGTGTTTAATGGTGTGTAATGGTGTTTATTGGTGCTAATTGGTTCCTATTGGTGTTTATTGGTGTTTAATGGTGTGTATTGGTGTTTAATGGTGTTTATTGGTGATGATTGGTGGTTATTAGTGTTTAATGGTGTTTAAAGGTGTTTATTGGTGTTTAATAGTGTTTATTAGTGTTTACTGGTGTTCAATGGTGTTTATTGGTGTTGAATAGTGTTTATTGGTGTTTAATGGTGTTTATTGGTGTTGATTAGTTTATTGGTGTTTAATGGTGTTTAAAGGTGTTTATTGGTGTTTACTGGTGTTTAATGGTGTTTAATGGTGTTTATTGGTGTTTATTGGTGTTTATTTGTGTTTAATGGTGTTTAATTGTGTTTATTGGTGTTGATTCGCGTTTAATCGTTTTTTTGTGTTTAGTTGTTTTTATTGGTGTTTATTGGTGTTTAATGGTGTATATTGGTGCTTAATGGTGTTTATTGGTGTTGATTGGTGTTTATTGGTGTTTAATGGTGTTTCAAGGTGTTTATTGGCGTTTAATAGGGTTTATTAGTGGTTACTGGTGTTTATTGGTGTTTATTGGTGTTTACTGGGGTTTAATGGTGTTTATTGGTGTTCATTCGTCGTTATTGGCGTTTAATGGCATTTAATGCTGTTTATTGATCTTTTTTGTTGTTTAATGGTGTTTATTGGTGTTTTTTGGTTATTATTGTTGTTTAATGGTGTTTATTGGTGTTTAATTCTGTTTAGTGGTGTTTAGTGGTGTTTATTGCTGTTTTTATCGTGTTTATTGGTGTTTAATGGTGTTTATGTGTTCCTATTGGTGTTTAATGGTGTTTATTCTTGCTCATTGGTGTTTTATTGGCTTTTAATGGTGTTAAATGGTGTTGAATGGTGTTTAATGATGTTTATTGGCGTTTATTCGTGTTTATTGGTGTATATTGGTGCTTAATGGTGTTTATTGGTGTTTACTGGTGTTTAATGGTGTTTAATGGTGTTTATTGGTGTTTATTGGTGTTTATTTGTGTTTAATGGTGTTTAATTGTGTTTATTGGTGTTGATTCGCGTTTAATCGTTTTTTTGTGTTTAGTTGTTTTTATTGGTGTTTATTGGTGTTTAATGGTGTATATTGGTGCTTAATGGTGTTTATTGGTGTTGATTGGTGTTTATTGGTGTTTAATGGTGTTTCAAGGTGTTTATTGGCGTTTAATAGGGTTTATTAGTGGTTACTGGTGTTTATTGGTGTTTATTGGTGTTTACTGGGGTTTAATGGTGTTTATTGGTGTTCATTCGTCGTTATTGGCGTTTAATGGCATTTAATGCTGTTTATTCATCTTTATTGTTGTTTAATGGTGTTTATTGGTGTTCATTGGTGTTTATTGGTGTTTATTGTTGTTTAATCGTTTTTTTGTGTTTATTGGTGTTTATTGGTTTTTGATGGTGCTTAATGGTGTTTAATGGTGGTTATTGATGTTTAATGGTGTTTAATGAATATGATTTACCCTCTGGTAAACTAAGGTAGCGGAAAAGGGCCCAGCAACAGTTCGATGATTTACCTACAATGGTGATTGTCCAGTTCGCTATGTTCGTATACTGGATGGCAATACAAGAAAGGATCTGGTGATGAATGATGCATGATGCATGATGCATGATGAATGATGAATGATGAATGAATGAACCGTTTCAAAAGGCAAAGTGGAGGAGGAACTGGTCCACAATTCACTTCGATCCAGATGGCCGAGATCTCTGGCTATATTTCACCACAGTAGCCAGCTATATCCCAACTTATGAAGGTTGCAATCCCATGGTTATGCCGCATAATATGAACCATCACTATAAAATACTATCTATATATATACATACATACATATACCATACATACATACATTGACATACATACATACATATATACATTCTCCATATATATATATTACCATATTAATCTATTTGTAACATTGACGTTTTATCTCTTCATATCTGGCATCAACGGCCCACCTTGGCATTTCTGTAGGGCGTGATCACCTCATTGGGCAAGATCTGCTTCAAGGCACCCTGCGGCGTTGTGAAAAACGGTCAAACGGCGTCGAATGTGTCATTTGTGGTGTGTATTTAATACCTATATATATACTACTATCATATATATATATACTACTATCATATTATATATATATATGTACGATACTTAATGGGAAAATCTATGGTAAATATGGAGAAATCTATGGTTTCCGGTTAAGAGTTTCCCAACACCAATCCATTGATATGAAATGATCATTATGCTGCTGTGAATTAATATATTGTGATCATAGACCAATATCCATGACTGTGAATCATGTGTTGAATTGTGTTTTTGCATTAAACAAAACTCTAAATAAAAAGCTGACGATTCAAGATGCGCATCTGTATGACATATGTTCAAATTACAGAGAATGTTGTACAGGGAATCGGACCAAAACGCTGATGTTAAGCAAGTGTTCGATGGTGAATGTGACTAACAATCCTTCAATGGAACATTCATACCCCCAAACTAAAGCTTGATCAGAGACAGCATGGTTTGAAACCACCGGTTTTGTTGACTAGTTATACATCCCATAATCTCATTCATATCCAAACATGCCGTTCATATCCATTAAAACCCATAAAATGCCCATTGAATCCCATTAAAACCATTGAAAACTCATTAAAAGCCCGTAAAATCCAATTAAGATCCTATCATATCCCATTAATATCCCATTAAATCCATTGAAATCCCATTAAAACCCATCAAAACCCCTTAAAATCCCATGATATAAATCCCATTAGAATCCATTGAAATCCCATTAAAACTCATCAAAACCCCTTAAATCCCATTCGAATCCATTGAAATCCCATTAAGATCCCATTAAAATCCGTTAAATCCCATTGAATCCCATTAAAATCCCATTCATTAAATCCCATTAAATCCCACTAAAATCCTTATGAGAACTCGCTTCAAATTGCCCCCTGACCCCATGGGTCCCATGGCCAAACCTCCAGCTTGGTTTCGAGCAGCGTCAGGGTGTCGCTCTTGCCCGGGAACAGCCACCCTGGGTCCCCAGATTTGGAAGATTCATCAATGGATAAATATCTATATACATGGATATATAAACATTGATATTTTCAGGGTCTATATATATATATGTGTATATATATATATATGGATACCCTCTGGTAAATAAACATGGACCCTGAAAATCACCAATTGTTTGGTAAAACCCAACTTCCAAAGCCTATTTTTTGCACGGTCGATCTGATCATCTTAGAGGTGTCCAGATTTGCCACGATCAATCCCCACCTGGATTTGTTCTCAACACCTGCGCAGGGCATGCAGTGCGAAGGGACATCTCAAGATGTATCAAGATGTCTCAACTGGTTTTTTTCAAGATGCTACCTTGGACCTTGGCATAATCTTTAGAATTTGAAAGCTGTTCAAAGGTTTCACGCATTAAGAATAGGATGTGCCCAGTCTCAATATCAACCACCATGACAGTTTTGAACATGTGTTTTCTCCGCGCATGAAGAAGTAATAACAAGTAAATAACAAGTAGTTCGTTTCACGCGGACAAAGAAACAATCGGTTCGGGTCAAAAAACTTGAGGCCCAGGGGTAAGAGACGAAAGCTAGCTTTGGCAGGGAGCTTTGCATGAAAACACAATGATGCTGTCGAAGGTGTCCTCTGGGGGGGGGAAGGGAGGGGTATAACTATGAAGTTTCATGCGATTGGAGTTTCAGCCCCCCCAATACCTTGCTAAAGCAAGAGGGACTTCAGCTAGCAGAAGCTAGATTTCGTGAAAACTCTAAAATCCATGTGATTCTTCTTTTAATACACCACCAATGATGGAACCCCCAGTCCCATAAGGTCTTTTGAAAAACAATAAAAAAAATAAAACAACCTAAAAATCCATATCTGTATATATGGTGCAGCGTTGGCCAGCCCTCCTCCCCCCCCCACCAATGGGTATGGGTGGACAGCATCGTCTGGTTCTTCTGGTCCCCCCCCCTGTGGCCTGTGGTGGTGGTATGATTCTTCTGGTCCCCCCCCCTGTGGTATGTTGGTATGTTGGTATGTTGGTATGTTGGTATGTTGGTATGTATGTAATGTAATGTAATGTAATGTAATGCAATGCAATGCAATGCAATTTAATGTAATGTAATGTAATGTATGTAGGTAGGTAGGTAGGTAGGTATGTATGTACGTGTGTACGTGTGTACGTAGGTACGTAGGTACGTAGGTATGTAGGTAGGTATGTGTATGTCTGTATGTCTGTATGTCTGTATGTCTGTATGTCCGTATGTCCGTATGTCCGTATGTCCGTATGTCCGTATGTCCGTATGTCCGTATGTCCGTATGTCCGTATGTCCGTATGTCCGTATGTCTGTATGTATGTATGTATGTATGTATGTAGGTAGGTAGGTAGGTAGGTATGTATGTCTGTGTGTGTATGTGTGTGCGTATGTATGTATGTATGTAGGTAGGTAGGTAGGTAGGTAGGTAGGTAGGTATGTAGGTATGTAGGTATGTATGTATGTATGTATATACATATACACCACCACAGGGGCATCATACCCCCCCCATCCCATGGGGGGGTGGGAACACGGGACACGGGACCATATATATATATATATATCTATCTATCTATCTATATCTATCTATCTATCTATCTATATATATACTATAGGTGGCTACATCCCATCCCAGTTTATGAGTGATATCCCCATTGGAATCCTCCCATAGTAACGCGCTTTGCCGCACCTGTTGAAAGCTCCGGGTGGCTGCGAGCACCGGGCCCAGGGATGAAGCATGTTGGGCAGAGTGTTCCTACCCCCCCCCCAAAAAAAAAAGGATTATGGCGATCACGAAAAAATACACATGTATGAATATGTATAGTTGTATCTCTATGTATGTATGTATGTATGTATGTATGTATGTATGTATGTATGTATGTATGTATGTATGTATGTATGTATGTATGTATGTATGTATGTATGTATGTATGTATGTATGTATGTATGTATGTATGTATGTATGTATGTATATGCATATGTATATATATATATATACATATATATATATACATATATATATATACATATATATATATACATATATATATACATATATATATACATATATATATACATATATATATATATATATACATATATATATATGTGTGTGTGTGTGCGTGTGTGTGTTTTTTTTATGTATTTAATCTAATATGTTTTTCTGATATGTTTGCGTAGTTTGTGATATACATATATATATATATAATTATGTGTGTGTGCAACCTTATGTATATATATATATATGACACCTATATGTAAATCTATGTGTATGTGCCACTATCTGTATAATATATACATATATATATATGCATTTATTAGAATTGCTATTAGTATTATTGTTATTATTGTTGTTGTTCTTAGTACTGTTAGTAATATCATTATTGTCAAAATACTCTTTCATATGATGATGGTAGAATATGGTGCCAATGTACCCGCAGATTGCGTGTATCTTTTTGGATCGTTTGGGGGTCAATAATGTGCGTTCCATGGGTTTGTGTTTCCACTAAACATGATCCAAATCATTAGGTTTCCATCTGCCTAATGCCCCTAATCCCCCATACCCATATTCAAAGGAATGCAACGAACAGCACAAGGAAATGATAGGGACCAAACGCATTCCCAAGCAGTGTGGAGATATTCGGCCAATAGTTGGGTATGTCAAACCATTGGGAAACTGCAGAAACCCACGGAATGACGGTGGATTCAGCATCCGAAATCTTGTTTTTTTGTTCGACCCAAGAACTTAAGCAGAGCCATGCAACTTCTCAAAAATTGGACACCAACTAGAAGTAGCAAGTACTTCACTAAAAAAAAGGAATAAAAAGAATATGGGCTTGTCTGAAAATACCGTTCCCATTAAAATAACCATTGGTTGATTATCATATTCCCGTTTAAAGCAACCATTTGGGGGCTATACTCTATGTTCAGACAGACCCATATGTAAATAAGAGTCAATTGATTGAAAATTGGAAGAACCAAAGAATTCTGACCAACAATCCGAAGAAAAGCTCAAAGCGTCCCCCAGAATGTGCCCTCTGGAGGTTCCCAGGGTGCCATCGCCAACACTTCCAGCCATGGTCCACTTAGTTCAATGATTTACCTCTTTTTTTCATGATAGGATTGTTCTGACCAAAATGATCAAGGTGGCAAACTGTCAGTGATGTATCATATGCATCATATACTATAATAATATGTATAAATATATATATATACATCTATCTAGATCTTCCCAAACTCTTCCCATCGGCGGTGGCAAAAAACCAGGACCAGTCGTCCTCCCAATGTCCAGCATCCAAGTCGTCCCAGCCTCAAAAAAAATGGGCCAGAAACATCTAGAAATTGCACAGCTCTTCAAAGATTTTGTTCAAAAAAATCCTGGGAGAATTGCTGATCTTCAATTTTTTGGGGGGGGTAAGTGAACTGCCATTATTTTTTGTTGTCAACTTTTTTAATGTCAAAGTGAAGTGAGGGCGCCCTGAGCTAGGAGGGCAGTATACCTAGGGTCGATTGCATCACCAGTTCTGTTGTCAATCCGCTGCTGTTGGGGCACTTACTTTGGTATCTGCGCATCGTGATTCAGACTTTTTGAGAAATGCGCAAAAAAAAGGATGAAGACGTTTGCACCTTACCCACTGTCAATTCCATATTCCATATTGGAAAAATTTGGAAAAGTCCTAAAGACTACGGTTTAACATGCAATGGCTTTCACCAGTCACAGAGTTGTGGGAAGTCTTGACACGCTGAATCATCGCCAAAACTCCATGTATCTTAGGGTCCCACGCCAAAAATGTGGCTCCTACGAATCTTCATTTGATGCCTGTGTATGAGAACCTTTGAAGCGATAGAATCTATAGAACTCATTTGTTTGTCTGCAGTTTTTTTTCAGCATGCAGCATGCTAAGCTCAGCGACATTCAATGACTCTCAAGAAGTCAAATAGTTGTCCTTAGCTGTTGCCCGAAGCAGAGGATTCCCCTGAGAGTAGAAGATAATACTTGGGGGGTGGTCCGGGCTTAGTTTTATGGGGCTATGGGATTTTAACACCTCCATAAGTTGGGATATAATGATATAACCCCTACAACTATAGTTACATATTATATATATATTATACAATGTGATCTAACCATGTATAACCCACATATTCGTGGAACTGGAGACAAAAATCTACCCGAAGCCTGCTGGTAGGCCCAAACCGGGGACCCAGTTAAACTCATCGCGAGTTGAGAAGGTCTAATGAGTCAAATAGAATATGTCGGCCACAAAAAAATGACATGGGTGACATACTGTGGATGGTTGCGAAATCCTGCACCACCAAAAGGATGGTTGAAACACGTTGAAACCCTAAAAATAATGGGAAAAACGAACAGTCAACTGTGCCTTGCATGTAAAGTATTCGTTTCATGTTCCATCCGCAACTGGAATCGTGGTACATCCCCCGGTTTTTCGATGCCCAAGGCTCCACAAAGCTTCAAGTGCTCCCCTGTAAAGGGCATCTTGCCAGCTAGCGCCAGCTGGCAACGTGCCCATAAGAAATAGCCCAAGGCGTCATTCCTGTAGTCATGGTGGATGATTCTCCCATCTGACTAGTTTTTTTTGTGACCACCGTTTATGGTCAGTACATGTCAATACTACAGTACCAAGTACTGTACCAACAACGGCTTGAGCGGCTTAGTCCAAAAATACAGGGCGATATGACCAGAAGATGGCAATCAACTGGGGATGGGTCTGAAAGTTTTCATCTTTCCCCTGGCTCCGAAGTGCTTGTTTGATTGAAAGGACCAAGGTGTAGCCTGGTTCTCACTTTCTCATTTGTAACAAACGTGCCAACAGTGTTCATCCAATCCTCAATATAGATGTCCATGAAGCCTGCCCACGGCTGTGGCTCAAATTTCAAAAGCCATTGCAGCAACTGCGGCAAGTCGTTAACCTAACAAGTGTTTTCAAGAAACATCAAGAATTCTTATCACCTAATCTCATATAATCCCATATAATCCCATATAATCCCATATAATCCCATGTTTTCAAATATTCCCCAGTTTTTTAAAAGGGACCTTAGCACCCCAGTTGCGAATCGACCGAGGCACTGCTTGTGGTTGTACCACTTAGTATCTTCTTTTCCTGTCCTGAACGAGCTGCGGCTGCGCCGCGTCAGGACAGGGCATCCCCCTGCGAAAGGTGCTCCAAAAAAAGATGTCAGAGATCTATGCATACAATGTCAATGTTATGTATGTATCTATATACATATATACATATATACATATATACATATATACATATATACATATATACATATATACATATACACATATATACATATATACATATATATACATATATACATATATACATATATACATATATACATATATACATATATACATATATATACATATATATACATATATACATATATATACATATATACATATATATATATATATACATATATATATATATACATATATATACATATATACATATATATATACATATATACACATATATATATATATATACATATATATACATATATATATATACATATATATACACATATATATATACATATATATATATACATATATATATATATACATATATATATATACATATATATATATACATATATACACATATATACATATATACATATATACACATATATACATATATACATATATACATATATACATATATGTGGATCTGTTTATAATAGATATTCATCCAGGTCTTTATCGACTTGATTCAATTTGCATGTTTATTTCTTTACATATATATAGTATACAGTACATGTGCATTGAGTATATTATGTTATGTAATTCTATGTAGCAACATATATATATATAGTTATATATATATATAGTTATATTTTATATATATAGTTATATTTTATATATATATATATTATGTATCTATCTATATCTATCTATATCTATCTATATGTGTCCCTAGTTGTTTCAGGATGAATCTTTTGCCAAAAAACATTTCTTCGGCCTATCCCTGTCTTCACCACCGCTGCCCATGCTGCCCATGCTGCCCAGTGTCTCTCCGATAAATCTGATGTGGGGCCGATCCATCCAAGTTTTTTCGTCACCTTTGGCAAAAAACATGATGCTGGGTCCAGCAGTGAAGTTCACGAATCGTGAAGTTCACTTGGAGTTTTTCTCAAGGTTCATCATCCTCAACAAGTCTTGAGAGGGTCCCAAACTTTCCTTTGGGAAATGGATTGGGATTTTCATCATGGTTCGGACGGACACAGCCAAGTTAGACTGGATGATCCCTGAAGTTAGTCATGTTCAGCTATGCAAATAGCGAAAAATGAGGGATCGAAGCAAGAGCCGACGACACCCCCCCGAGAGGTGCAGCGGGAATTTCCGCCTTTCACTGCCTTGTGGCCATTGATCACTAATTCCATCTTGTGGGACTGGTAGGTTAGCAAAAACGTGGCGATGGCATTCCTCGACAACGATCAGTGGTGTCTGGGTGCTTCGCGATCTTGGAAATACTGGATTCACAGATATAGATTCCTTTACTAGATACCATTCGATTCCATTCGATTCCATTAGAGTGAAGGGAACGAAGTTTGAACGACCAAGAGCGGGGCACTTGTTGGGCTATTCATCGGGATTCCCCCAAGCCGCTAAAGATCCCATCGCGCACAAACCATGCGACCCGGGTGACCACAGAGACGAGGCCAAAATTGGGCCAAAACATCTACCTTCGAAGCTTGGCAGACCTATTTTTGGTATGTACAACTGAGTAATGTGTTTTTTTCCTCTTTACTGTAGTTTTCTTCAGATGATTTGAAATCGATGATTTGAAATTCAGCCCCGCTGCGGAGTTTCCACCACCCAGTTTCTAGCCGCAGCCCAAGTTGCAAACATGCCACAGCGTCGTCACCACCTGCACCGTCTGGATCAGTTAGCCAAATGCCATAAGCGATAATGCAGTTGTCTCCTCGGATGTTCATCCAAGTTGATGAAGGTCAAGTGCTGACGCGGTGGATTCAGAACCAATTGGTGCTTTGATGTTTCATAAGTGGCAGTCACATGTGGTCACCAGGAAAGGACCATTGGTTGACAGAACCAACCGAAAAGTGAACGCCACAGCCCATCCAAGCATCTTAACCAACTGCCAAACCTAAGCTCTGCGAGGAAGTTGGCAAGAAAAACAGCAAATGAATCAGCAAAACTAGGAGCACAAACCCCAAGGATGGGTTACGCCATCTATTAAAGGCCTAAGGGGTGCAACGTTAGGATCCACGTTGGAGCATGGTGATTCTCTCTTGAGGTCGTCCAAGGGCTAGTGCTATGTCCTCTGGGACATCCATCACGGGAAACATCGCGGACAATAACTGAGATAGAACTATAACATCCTAAAGCTATAGGCCAATCGAAAATGAAATCTAGAGCCTGAATATAGTTCTAGCTGAACATATTTCAACATTTTTTTGAATCTATGAGAGACATTCTATAAACTACCACCCCAAGTCAGGCTCATATTCAAGCGGCTGCGGTCGATCCCAAAATTTGGCGTACCTACAACAATATCTGTCTCGGAAACTCGCGACATTGCAAATAAACATGAAAATTGGAAAAGGCCAATTAATAGTACTGATCGAAGGAAGTTTAGAAGTCAAACTTCCGACAATATGGACAGATGAAAAGCAGAGCTGGGCAGAGGCAGAGAGAAGAGAAGAGTAGAAGAGAGCAGGTCA
>CAMXCT020003008.1:0-32500 GCA_947184155.2 Cladocopium goreaui | reverse complement strand
ATATATTACATACATTACATTACATTACATTACATTACATTACATATATTACATACATTACATTACATTACATTACATTACATTACATTACATTACATTACATTACATTACATACATACATATATGTTTAATATATATGTATATTATGGGTGCATTTTTTTACTAGCTGGATGATGGGTCAAGTAGCATACTGGAGCCGCTGTGGTCTCCCTTGGCGTTGGCCGCAGATGCACTGAAGGGCCCTGTGCTTTTGCCCCTCGAGTCCTGGACCCATGGTTAACTGGGAATTTGTATATGTTTGATAAATAATATATATATATATATTATTAATATATGTGTGTATATATATATATATGTGTATTCCCAAGTCACTCAGTAACATCTTTCTGCTTTTCGTACAGTAAAGATGCAGATGGCCGCACTCAACACCGATGATCAAAACTTGTGATTCCCCCCGAAGGCGCCTTCGTTGAGAGACCAAAATGACCACTTACAACCAGCCCCCTGCTCCCAAGATCAGAACTGTGGCTGTCCTTGCATTTTGCCTTGGTGTTGGAAAATGAAGGGAAGGCCCCAAAAAACTCTGCTGCAAATGAGGGTTCTTCTACATGTTTTACACCCAGCTTCGTTGTATTATATTCAGGCTTGCTGCCAACACCCCAGATACAAGGGCAATTAAACTGGGTTTTTGAAAAAAGAGGTAAAAGAAAAAAAACACACACACCTTGTATATACCAAAAAATCTGGAAGGTGAAATCTCCAAAAAGTGGATATGACCAACAATATCTTGCCCAGCATTAAACACCATTAGACACCATTAAACCCCATTAGACACCATTAAGCACCATTTTAAACACCATCAACCAACATGAAATACAATTTTAAACCCCATTAGACACCAGTAAACACCATTTTAACCCCATTAGACACCATTAAGCACCATTTTAAACACCATTAACCAACATGAAATACAATTTTAAACCCCATTAGACACCTGTAAACACCATTTTAAACACCGTTAAACACCAGAAAATCTGGGAGATGCCTGGAGATGACCGGAGCAGCTGGTGAGCCCAGTGACCCGGCTGTAGTCCAGGCTGCCTTTGGACTCCAACAGGGACTTCACTTCCAGGACCTGCTGTGAACTCCCATGGGAATTCCCCATGGGGAAATCCCAAAAATGACATCTGGTTGTTATAATTTACCCAGATATATATATATATATATATATTTATTTATATTTATTTATATTTATCTATATATATATATATATTTATCTATATATATATATACTGGTTGGTGGTATACCTACCCCTCTGAAAAATGATGGAGTTCCTCAGTTGGGATGATGACATTCCCAACATATTAGGAAAGTCAGAAGTCGCCATGTTCCAGTCACCAGCAACCAAACATGGATGTTATTTTGGAGCTACCCTGATGACTTCGGAAACCAGACGATCCGAAATCTTCGTCTTGAATACGTGTTGATATGTTTGATCTAGATCTGGCAGCGAGAATCTTGAAATCAATGAAGATTTTCCAGTAAATAGCCAAAAACACATAGAAAATCTGCAGGACAAGTCAGGTAACCATCACCAACCATCACCTACATACTATGGTTTTGCCAAAGCAGAGTGGCAACTGTTTTCGCGATTTTTAGATCACGGCATACCTTGGATCAAGACTGATTACTTTGGCCCATGTGAGCTGTGAAAAAATATCCCTATCCCATTCTGCTGCTTTGCCAATAGGTCTCTGGTATCCCTATGATTGGAAGAATCTCCAATAAACCACTTACTATGACAGTATGACTAACTATCCCCAGTAAGTATGACTTTACTAGCCAATCAACCGGACTGTTTTGAATGGTGATTTTTTCACCCATCAACAGGGTTTCCCTGGATCACTTCAGAACACCATCCCAGACACCACTTTCGCACGTGCACTGGATGGTGACGTCCAGTCACACCGGGTACAGTAAGGGAGGATGTGGAGGATGGGGTGGATGGGGTGGGTGGGGTAGGGTGGGGTGGGAGGACACAACTCATGTATGACACCTTCTGTGTAAGAACTTGTGTATATTGATGTGTATGATGTATGTATGTGGTATTGATGAAGCTGATGTAGATGATGTTGATGAAGCTAATGGTGATGAAGTTGATGAAGATTATGTTGGTGATGTATGTGATGTAGATGAATTTGATATAGATGAATATAGAGGATGTATGTGGTGTAGCTGTAGATGATGTAGATTATGTAAAGGATGTAAAGGATATAGGAGAGATGTAGGAGAGATGTAGGAGAGATGTAGGAGAGATGTAGGAGAGATGTAGGAGAGATGTAGGAGAGATGTAGGAGAGATGTAGGAGATGCAGTGGTGTTTGTAATGTAGATGAAATTGATGTAGATGATCTATGTGATATAAACGATGTAGAAGATCTTCTGTAGATAACCTAAGATCATCGGCAGGTCAGCGCACCTCATCGAGGCTTAGAGGCTCCTCTCGACAGAACTTTTCCAACCTCCGTCAAAAACGACAGCGGAGTGGAAGGTTTGGGATTGGAGTGTTTAAAGTTTATACAGACCCTCTGGTAATTTAACATAGCTATGGAAAATCACCATCTTTAATGGGCAATTCAACTATTTCAATGGCCATTTTCCATGGCTATGTTAAATTACCAAGGGGTATATATATATATACCAAAGCTTCTTGGGTTCTTATATCCACTAAGGATTAATATTTTCACTATAGCTGTTAGTTGACCCGCCCCAGATTTGGAGAGTCACGAAGGATCGGATCCTGGATTCGGAGTGGGATTGGGCTTAGGAGAACCTTCTGATAGGACAGGGATGATGGATGGTAGGCAGATATGATCTCTTCATATCTGTTGTTTTTTGGGCATTTAATAATATGATCCCTAGAAAATCATCATATGGGTGATCCATTCTTGACTTGATGTTCATTGACACCCATGGATTTAGCGATCTTCCAACATGTTCCCATCCAAGTGGCGCTGGTTGAAAGGGTGGCTGCACTTTCACCGGCATAGCGGCGCTGGCCCCCCACGGACCGGACACAAAAGGCAGCTGCAAAAAAAGAGAGACTTCAGCAGGATATGTTGGAATGGGAATGTTCTTACGTGGAAAATCAGTCAGATTTCTTCAGTGCAAAACAGGTACCTTACCTCAATCATCCTCAATCTTACCTCAATGGTGCAATCGAACCGACTAAAACTTCCAAAGGCATCATTCAGTGACGAGATGTGACTCAGTTCCTTTCTCAGAAATGTCCAACTTTTCTGACTCTCCCAACTTTTCTCACGGGGTCAATGGGATGGTTTTGTTGGGAAATGTTGCAGGAAACACCGTACCGAAGTTTCATGGGAAAAAACAAACGGTTTCTTGTAGATTTTAAACCAATCCATCGATTTTCCAACGTCAGCCATGAAAGTAAAAAAGGCCGGCCTTTGCTTCCCACCAGCAGAGCCTGTCACCTGCAGAACACAAAGGAGACAGCAACAGTGTCCGAAGATAGTGAGAACAGCAAATGTCAGAAAAAGGAAATCGAATAATAATTATAGACTATAACTATAACCATATTACTTACAATTACAGGACATGTCAGAAAAAGGAAATGATAGACTATGACTATAACTATAACATACTACAACCATACTATGACTATAACTATAACCATACAGGAAACACGATGCAAACGGGAAAAAAAAAACAATCCTGCCTCGGTCGCCTTGGGACTGCCTCGGTGGAAAAAACGATGGACACAAGATGATTCTCGCATCCAGTTAAGAGGGATGTTCCCTACACTAATGTAATATACATGTGTGTATATATGGATATACATATGTATATCGGGATATGCATATGTGTATACGGATATACACATGTATATAGCCTCTGGTAATTTGAGATAGCTATGGAAAATCGTCATGTTAAATATATATATATATATATCATATATCTATATAGTAGGCGCAGATGACACGGGACTTGGCGGCCGATTTAGCCGAGGTTTTTTGGCACATGACATGGGATTTATGTATCAGTTTTGCTATGATGTTCAATTACACATGGGGCATGCATTTTTCCATTTTTTTGACAGATGACATGGGAATATTTGATCAATTTTGACAAGAATCTTGGGACTTCCAGGAAAACACATCTGCAATTTGTTTTTGCTCCGCATCGAACGCTGCAACAATCCAAATGCCATCAGTACAGTGTGTGAGTTAGTTGACATGACATGTTTTGCATCTTTTAGAGCCCAAACAATTGCAGAGGTCCTATGTCAGGTTATTTTTTCAAGGCACTTTACAGATTACACAGGACTTATGCATTTTTCTGTTTTCTTTCACTTTGCAGATGACATGGGAGTTTGCGTTTTTGGGTATGTCCGACTACTCCCATGTCATCTGCAGGTACTATATATATATATACATATATATCATCAATGAATAGGCCATGTTCCATAGCAAACTGTTTTAATCACCAGAGGGTAAGATATGTAAATGGAACATAGGAATAATACTTATATACCGTAATTCATATATCTATTCATTTATTTATACATGTAGTCAGCGGCAATATGTATACAGTAATATACTACATGTATCAATAGAATTAACAGCTGACGTCGCGCCTGAAACTACAAAGGCTCCACCAGCTTTGGGGCCTGACATCGGTCGGATAGGATCAATAAAAAAAGGCCCGGTCGTATGTGCGATGAAATATGGCATGATTCATAATTCTGTTGGATTTTTTTAGATGTTTAAAATATCATCAACGCCAAAAATGGGAAATTATATGGATTGAGAATGGAACGATATGGGATTCAAAGGATGTTGTTTGGTTTCTGTTTGTTGATGTTTTACTGATATTTCTCTGGGTGAAGTCACCGGTGCTGATGAATTTCGGGAGCCGAATCCCAAATCCGTCCCACTAGGATGATCCTGGAAAATGCTCATGGGGCCCCCACCAATCCATTTGAAAAGGGAAATGTCCACTGTAAACCATCCATTTTTGGGTATCCCCAAAATATAGGAAGCCACCATTTTGCTGCATTTTTGGGTATCCCCAAAATATAGGAAGCCACCATTTTGCTGCATTTTTGGGTATCCCCAAAATATAGGAAGCCACCATTTTGCTGCATTTTTGGGTATCCCCAAAATATAGGAAGCCACCAGTTTGCTGCATTTTTGGGTATCCCCAAAATATAGGAAGCCACCATTTTGCTGCATTTTTGGGTATCCCCAAAATATAGGAAGCCACCAGTTTGCTGCATTTTTGGGTATCCCCAAAATATAGGAAGCCACCATTTTGCTGCATTTTTGGGTATCCCCAAAATATAGGAAGCCACCAGTTTGCTGCATTTTTGGGTATCCCAAAAATATAGGAAGCCACCATTTTGCTGCATTTTTGGGTATCCCCAAAATATAGGAAGCCACCAGTTTGCTGCATTTTTGGGTATCCCCAAAATATAGGAAGCCACCATTCTGCTGCATTTTTGGGTATCCCCAAAATATAGGAAGCCACCATTTTGCTGCATTTTTGGGTATCCCCAAAATTTAGGAAACCACCATTTTGCTGCTTTCGAGTCATTTCGTATCTTTCGGAAGTGCAACCAGAATGTTTTTCTATCTCTATCTCAGCTGGTCAGCAGAAAATCTACAGTGTGCTTCAAGCATGGCTGGAACATCTCCCATGAATCCTTCGAGGATTCTCCCAACAAACTAAACATCCATCTATATAAATTTGTCCCGTTGAGGTAAACATTCATATGAACGTTTCCAAAAATGGGGGTACCCCTGTTCATCATCCATTTTAGATTGGGATTTTCCATCATAAACCATCCAGCGATTGGGGTACCGCCATTTACGGAAACCCCATATCGGTTCACGTGTTTTAAACAGTGAGCACAGCACCTCCGGTGAATTTCGCTGACTTGGCCAGGTGTGTAGGGAAGAGTCGGGACCTGCGGAATCGATGGAAACCAAATCCGGGGCACCAAAAAAAACAGCAAGAATGATGTAGATAATCGTAGACATCAAAATATGTTGCATATAATACTGCATATATCATGGTATACGAAGATATAAATATCATACTAGGTTTAAGAACAAATTCAACCAGTGATGTCTGCAAATTGTTTTTCTTAAGTAGACACAGACATCATCCAGCATCATGGCCGCCATGGTACACATCAGCGTTACCTCCAAATCTTATTGCTTTGATAAAGTTGAAGTTCATGAAGATTCTGAAGGAACTTTCAGGTTTCATAAAGTTTCAGTTCATTGGTAATAATGATCACTGAAAGTCACTTTGGATAGTCAAAGTGCTCTGTGATCGGATGCGGTGAATCCTCTGAATATGTGTGAGAAATGCTCCAAGGCTTTGGACTTTACCATTGAAAATCCAACAGCACGCTGCCCTCTCATCTTAGACAAGGGCTTGTTGATTAACACCATCTCAAACAAAAATTGGGAATTCCCATTTGGGATCATCTGACAATGGGGTATACCGGTACACCTCCAATTACAACATTTGCATATACACTCTAGTGAACAAACGTAGCAACCACTTTCCAATGAAAACTAGGGACAATTGCTACGTTAGTTTTCTGGATAAAAGTGCCAGTATGCAGCCATTTGGGTTGCCATGTTAGCTATATATCCCTCTCATACTTCCCTATAAAATCTAGGGGGTCATCCCCCACTATAAAACGAAACCTTTGGATTCGCCGGACATCCCCAAGAGATCCCCCAGATGACGCCAATCCATCCCATCCACAGCCATTGGATCACCAGTGGGACTTGTGCAGCCATGGATACCACAACAATCAACAGTGCTTCCCCCCAATTCCCCCTGCCCCCAGGGGCCACATAGGAACCTAACCTAGCAATTTTTGGGTGCCTGGTGGCTGCAGGCCGTAATCCCTTCCCCTAGGGACCACAGTGGAGCATTTTACCAGGCACCCAAAAATTGATTTTCATGGCCTTTTTCCGATCAATTTCAATAACACAGCTCTATTCAAAAATACTTTTTTGGGGCTCGATCTGGCCGGGAGGCCATTTGGTGGTGATTTTCAGCAACTTAGTCCCTGGAAATGGAGAAGACACATGTTCCCCATAGCTAGGTTAGCCAGTGGCGTATGCACTGGTGGCTGCAGGCCGTAACCCCCTGCCCCCAGGGACAACAGTGAAGCATTTTACGCAGGAACCTAACCTAGCAATTTTTGGGTGCCTGGTGGCTGCAGGCCGTAATCCCTTCCCCTAGGGACCACAGTGGAGCATTTATGTTTTTTGCCTTTTTTTTCCGATCAATTTCAATAGCACAGCTCTATTCAAAAATGCATTTTTGGGGCTCGATCTGGCCGGGAGGCCATTTGGTGGTGATTTTCAGCAACTTAGTCCCTGGAAAATGGGAAACAAATGTTCCCCATAGCTAGGTTAGCCAGTGGCCTGGTGGCTGCAGGCCGTAACCCCCTGCCCCCAGGGACCACAGTGGAGCATTTTACGCAGGAACCTAACCTAGCAATTTTTGGGTGCCTGGTAGCTGCACGCCGTAATCTTCCTCTGGGGAAACAGTGGAGCATTTTACGCAGGAACCTAACCTAGCAATTTTTGGGTGCCTGGTGGCTGCAGACCTTAATCTTTTCCCCTAGAACCACAGGCACCCAAAAAATTCAAAAATGCATTTTTGGGGCTTGGTCTGGCCGGGAGGCCATTTGGTGGTGATTTTGAGCAACTTAGACCCTGGAAAATGAAAAAACAAATGTTTTACGCAGGAACCTAACCTAACAATTTTTAGGTGCCTGGTGGCTGCACGCCGTAATCCCTTCCCCTAGGGACCACAGTGGAGCATTTTACCAGGCACCCAAAAATTGATTTTCATGGCCTTTTTCCGATCAATTTCAATAACACAGCTCTATTCAAAAATACTTTTTTGGGGCTCGATCTGGCCGGGAGGCCATTTGGTGGTGATTTTCAGCAACTTAGTCCCTGGAAATGGAGAAGACACATGTTCCCCATAGCTAGGTTAGCCAGTGGCGTATGCACTGGTGGCTGCAGGCCGTAACCCCCTGCCCCCAGGGACAACAGTGAAGCATTTTACGCAGGAACCTAACCTAGCAATTTTTGGGTGCCTGGTGGCTGCAGGCCGTAATCCCTTCCCCTAGGGACCACAGTGGAGCATTTATGTTTTTTGCCTTTTTTTCCGATCAATTTCAATAGCACAGCTCTATTCAAAAATGCATTTTTGGGGCTCGATCTGGCCGGGAGGCCATTTGGTGGTGATTTTCAGCAACTTAGTCCCTGGAAAATGGGAAAACAAATGTTCCCCATAGCTAGGTTAGCCAGTGGCCTGGTGGCTGCAGGCCGTAACCCCCTGCCCCCAGGGACCACAGTGGAGCATTTTACGCAGGAACCTAACCTAGCAATTTTTGGGTGCCTGGTAGCTGCACGCCGTAATCTTCCTCTGGGGAAACAGTGGAGCATTTTACGCAGGAACCTAACCTAGCAATTTTTGGGTGCCTGGTGGCTGCAGACCTTAATCTTTTCCCCTAGAACCACAGGCACCCAAAAAATTCAAAAATGCATTTTTGGGGCTTGGTCTGGCCGGGAGGCCATTTGGTGGTGATTTTGAGCAACTTAGACCCTGGAAAATGAAAAAACAAATGTTTTACGCAGGAACCTAACCTAACAATTTTTAGGTGCCTGGTGGCTGCACGCCGTAATCCCTTCCCGTAGGGACCACAGTGGAGCATTTTACTACGCACCCAAAAATTGATTTTCATTACCTGTTTTTCCCGATCAATTTCAATAGCACAGCTCTATTCAAAAATGCATTTTTGGGGCTCGATCTGGCCGGGAGGCCATTTTGTTGTGATTTTCAGCAACTTAGTCCCTGGAAAATGAAAAAAAACAAATGTTCCCCATAGCTAGGTTAGCCAGTGGCGTATCCACTGGTGGCTGCAGGCCGTAACCCCTTGCCCCCAGGGACCACAGTGGAGCATTTTACGCAGGAACCTAACCTAGCAATTTTTGGCTGCCTGGTGGCTGCAGGCCGTAGTCCCTTCCTCTAGGGACTACAGGCACCCAAAAAATTCAAAAATGCTTTTTTGGCGGGCTCGATCTGGCCGGGAAGCCATTTGGTGGTGATGTTGAGCAACTTAGTCCCTGTAAAATGAAAAAACAAATGTTCCCCATAGCTAGGTTAGCCAGTGGCGTATCTACTGGTGGCTGCAGGCCGTAACCCCAGGCCCCCAGGGACCAGCATTTTACGCAGGAACCTAACCTAGCAATTTTTGGGTGCCTGGTGGCTGCAGGCCGTAATCCCTTCCCCCTAGGGACCACAGTGGAGCATTTTACCAGGCACCCAAAAAATGATTTTCATTGCCTTTTTTTCCCGATCAATTTCAATAGCACAACTCTATTCAAAAATGCATTTTTGGGGCTCGATCTGGCAGGGAAGCCATTTGGTGGTGATTTACAGCAACTTAGTCCTTGGAAAATAAAAAAAACCAAATGTTCCCCATAGCTAGGTTAGCCAGTGGCGTAACTACTGGTGGCTGCAGGCCGTAAACCCCTGCCCCCAGGCACCACAGTGGAACATTTTACGCAGGAACCTAACCTAGCAATTTTTGGGTGCCTGGTGGCTGCAGGCCGTAATCCCTTCCCCTAGGGACCACAGTGGAGCATTTTACCAGACACCCAAAAATTGATCTTCATTGCCTTTTTTTCCCGATCAATTTCAATAGCACAGCTCTATTCAAAAATGCATTTTTGGGGCTCGAGCTGGTGGTGATTTTGAGCAACTTAGTCCCTGGAAAATGAAAAAAAAATGTTCCCCATAGCTATGTTAGCCAGTGGCGTATCCACTGGTAGCTGCAGACCGTAACCCCTTGCCCCCACGGACCACAGTGGAGCAATTTACGCAGGAACCTAACCTAGCAATTTTTGGCTGCCTGGTAAAATGCTCCACTGTGGTCCCTGGGGGCAGGGGGTTACGGCCTGCAGCCACCAGTGGATACGCCACTTGCTAACCTAGCTATGGGGAACATTTGTTTTTTTCATTTTCCAGGCCAAATGGCTTCCCGGCCAGATCGAGCCCCCCAAAAATGCATTTTTGAATTTTTTGGGTGCCTGTAGTCCCTAGAGGAAGGGACTACGCCTGCAGCCACCAGGCAGCCAAAAATTGCTAGGTTAGGTTCCTGCGTAAAATGTTCCACTGTGGTCCCTGGGGGCAAGGGGTTACGGCCTGCAGCCACCAGTGGATACGCCACTGGCTAACCTAGCTATGGGGAACATTTGTTTTTTTCATTTTCCAGGGACTAAGTTGTTGAAAATCACAACAAAATGGCCTTGCGGTCAGATCGAGCCACAAAAATGCATTTTTGAATAGAGCTGTGCTATTGAAATTGATCGGAAAAAACAGGTAATGAAAATCAATTTTTGGGTGCATAGTAAAATGCTCCACTGTGGTCCCTACGGGAAGGGATTACGGCGTGCAGCCACCAGGCACCTAAAAATTGTTAGGTTAGGTTCCTGCGTAAAACATTTGTTTTTTCATTTTCCACGGTCTAAGTTGCTCAAAATCACCACCAAATGGCCTCCCGGCCAGACCAAGCCGGGTGCCTGTGGTTCTAGGGGAAAAGATTAAGGTCTGCAGCCACCAGGCACCCAAAAATTGCTAGGTTAGGTTCCTGCGTAAAATGCTCCACTGTTTCCCCAGGGGAAGATTACGGCCTGCAGCCACCAGGCACCCAAAAATTGCTAGGTTAGGTTCCTGCGTAAAATGTTCCACTGTGGTCCCTGGGGGCAGGGGGTTACGGCCTGCAGCCACCAGTGGATACGCCACTTGCTAACCTAGCTATGGGGAACATTTGTTTTTTTCCATTTTCCAGGGACTAAGTTGCTGAAAATCACCACCAAATCGCCTCCCGGCCAGATCGAGCCCCAAAAATGCCTTTTTGAATAGAGCTGTGCTATTGAAATTGAGCGGAAAAAAAAGGCAATAAAACTATATTTTTGAGTGCCTGGTAAAATGCTCCACTGTTGTCCCTAGGGGAAGGGATTACGGGTTGCAGCCACCAAACACCCAAAAATTGCTAGGTTAGGTTCATGCGTAAAATGCTCACTGTGGTCCCTGGGGGCAGGGGGTTACGGCCAGCAGCCACCAGGCCACTGGCTAACCTAGCTATGGGGAACATTTGTTTTTTTTTCATAATCACCACCACATGGCCTCCCGGCCAGATCGAGCTCCAAAAATGCATTTTTGAATAGAGTTGTGCTATTGAAATTGATCGGAAAAAGGCCATGAAAATCAATTTTTGGGTGCCTGGTAAAATGCTCCACTGTGGTCCCTAGGGGAAGGGATTACTGTAATCCCCTAGGCCTGCAGCCACCAGGCACCCAAAAATTGCTAGGTTAGGTTCCTATCTGCCCCCCGGGGAGGGGGAATTGGGGGGAAGCACTGCTGATTGTTGTGGTATCCATGGCTGCACAAGTCCCACTTGTGATCCAATGGCTGTGGATGGGATGGATTGGCGTCATCTGGGGGATCTCTTGGGGATGTCCGGCGAATCCAAAGGTTTCGTTTTATAGTGAGGGATGACCCCCTAGATTTTATAGGGAAGTATGAGTGGGATATATAGCTAACATGGCATCCCACATGGCTGCATACTGGCACTTTTATCCGCAATATTAACGTAGCAATTTTCCCTAGTTTTCATTGGAAAGTTGTTGCTAACATGGTAATTACGCACCTTTTTTGGCTCCACTAACATGGCACCTGTAGACTGCCCAGGGCCAGAAATCCCAAAAATGCACCAGGCAATAAGAAACCCTTTTGACATCCCGGTTTCCCAGGGAATGACAACCAAATGCAAAGAATGTAAAGTGAAGAACACCCCAAGTAACAGCCTAACATAGCAATTGCCAATGGCCAAATACCAACTGAAAACACCTGAAGGAAGACCCTAACATAGCAAGTGAAGCACTTTGTTTCCAAAAAATGTTACTTAAATTTACTTAAACTTACCCTGCCAAAATCTGAAAACACCCGAAGGTATTGCCTAACATGGCAACTGAGGAGCTTTGTCTCCTCAAGAGGTCCAAAAAACATTTTGAGATTAAGACGTAATGTGGCGTCCATACCCTGGTGTACGGTACCTAACCTGGTCGGATTTTTTCACATTACCCTCTCTTAAACTAACATAGCTATGGAAAATCACTTTTTTTAATGGGTAAATCCACTATAAATTGTCATTTTCAATAGCTATGTTAGTTTACCAGAGGGTAACTCACATCAGAACCCTGGGAAGACCTGGAACCCCTGCCACTCGCAACAGTAGTCCCTAACTTGGCAATTTGTGTTGCTTCTTGTCATCAGGCAACTTTACGTGACACCGCAATGGAACACATAAATTCGATAGAACTTTAGTTTTGTATTTTGTTTGCTTAACTTGGCAATGGGATCAAAGCTTCGCACGCGTGCGATAAAGACCGTCACCATGAACACTAGCTTTCAAAAATTGTTGGGCCGGAGGGGGGCTGGTCCACTCTGCGCACTAACATGGATACTGTTTTATGATGTTTTATGGATATTGTTTTTAGTTGCCATGTTAGGCAATACCATCGGGTGTTTTCAGTTTTTGGCGGGGTAAGTTTAAGTAAATTTATGTAACCTTTTTTGGAAACAAAGTGCTTCACTTGCTATGTTAGGGTCTTCCTTCAGGTGTTTTCAGTGGGTATTTGGCCATTGGCAATTGCTATGTTAAGCTGTTACTTGGGGTGTTCTTCGCTTTACATTCTTTGCATTTGGTTGTCATTCCCTGGGAAGCCGGGATGTCAAAATGGTTTTTTATTGCATGGTGCATTTTTTGGATTTCTGGCCGTGGGCAGTCCACAGTTTCCATGTTAGTGGAGCCAAAAAAGGTCCACAGTTTCCACGTTTCTTCACTAGAGAGTAGGTCCAAGTTGGGAGCCTCAGTAATTAGATGGTTAACACCCAAAAAAAAAACTGGAATCTGTGGTCCCATAGAGCTTAGATTTTGACTCAGCCCTATGGTTTCTCTATACTGCTCTATGTTTAAAAAAGTATCTAAAAAATCTGTAAATCCCACTGGGATCTCCTGCCCGCCCCTCTCTGCCATGCGAGAAGACAAGCCATCCAACCTCAGGGTTGAGCCCAAGAATCGCCATGTGAAATCACCAGGCTTCAGCCATGGGAACACCTAAGGTGTTCACCATAAAATTGCAGTAAACCATATCAGTTTTGTGACCTAGACACATTGCTTGACCCCTGCAGGCTGATGTTTGCCACTTCCCATGGAGGCATGTTTGGTAACCAAGCCCAAAGTCCACCGTACATATTGCACAGCGCCAACTAAAACTGTGATTCATGAGAATCATATCACCCACTCTCTCTCTCTATATATATATATATATCCATATGCACATGTGCAAATGATATGTAATTGTTATGCATGCACACATCTTGAACACAATGTAGCTATGTTTCCATTGATTCCAAACCCAGGATGCACCAAGGAGCACCAAGGAGCTGGCCAATCACTCTCCCGCACTCGTGGAGAGAGTGGCCTGGTACCTCCAGCGGCTCCAGCGGAGGGTTTCCATGGGGGATCTCCAATAGCTGGACGGTTTGTAATGGAAAACCCTAATCTAAAATGGATGATGAACAGGGGTACCATTTTAGTACTCCAAATTCTGTATCAAATGAACCAGTGGATTTCCAATTCACGGGCAGCGCACGGCCATCACGGCCACCCACAGATGCCCCAAGGTTCAGTACGTCGACCTGTCGTCAATTGGTCGCCAAAATCTTAGGAAACAATGGGACTTAACATGGCTCAACCATATCATTTATAGATATTGATATATACGCATTCATGTGGATATTACGGGAATATGTATATATAATATTATATATATAATATAATATATATATATGTAGGATCTAAGCGTCAACAATGGTGACCAATGGGATATGGGATAATTAACAATGATGAAACTTCCAAGGGTTCCTCATTGTAATTGCCCATGGCAACTCCTTCCAAGATGCAACAATCTGGTTACAGACTTCGGGGACTTACCCTGCGTTCCAGACTCATGGCAACCCGCTTTGGTCATCGGCAAGACCACATGTTCAATGGTAAGATTCCGGACTTCGGTCGTGCATTGAATGACTTCCCCCATGAAACCTACAAGTAGTTTACCTTTTCGGAGGATCTCGGCACGGTTACTGATCGGTATTCAGCTCTCAATAAACGGGTTTTCACTGGCCATCACGGCCCCAACGATCGGTGAAGATCTCAGAGCCCCTGCGAATTGTTTGGACAATTTGTTCTCGAGGGTGTACGTGTATACTATAGTATATCAATATGATATGTATATGATTATATATGAAGGTATTTCTATCTATGTCTGTGTATTTCTTTGTGCACATATAGAACTCTCTATGTATATAGGTACATAGATATTGGGATAGTATTCTTAGGTTCTCCAAAGCTTAAAAATATTCTCATTGCACCTAACCACCCCGCCAGTATACCCCACCCCAAATATACAATAAATAGTCCCATGGTTTATCCCGATTCAAATTTATTCACAGAGAAGTTATCCTATTTGATCCCATGGTTTGTATCATTTATTCCCATGTTGTCCCATGTCATTCGCGCATCCCGCTGCCTCAACCTCCTGCTCTGTAGACACGGCTGCGAACATAGCCACCATGCGCGCCTTCACCGCTGCGTTTTTTGTGGAAACGACCGCTTTTGAGAGGTATCACCTGTAATTTTGTAACCGAATGATGAACATGCGGGCTGAATATGGCATTTTTGGGAGACACTGATTACCTTACAACATTTTGGATCGCAAAACAATCACCCCCATGTTTGGTAAGTTGGAGCTCTTGACACAACAAAGTTCTTCAACGTGCAAGTATTTCGCAGGTAGAGTGCAACTGTCTGCAACTACATATGTGTATATATATATATATGTACACATGTATATACACAAACATATATATATATACATAATTATACATATGTATATTCGTACTTGCAAACGAATATTCAAATCCATATGTCTAAACATGTACGTACGTACATAGGTAGGTAGGTCGGTAGGTAGGTAGGTATATATGTACGTCCGTACGTATGTACGTACGTATGTATGTATGACTGTATGCATTCATGCATGCATGTATGTGTATATGTATATGTATATGTATGTGTATGTGTATGTGTATCCGCCGACCCCGGCAGACGCAAGGGGGAGTGCGTAAGGGAAAAAGAGTTTATGACACAGCTGCCAGGAAAGAATAATAATAATTCAGGGCCATGGTGTTTCTCCGTTCGAGAGTGGTGTCTTTGTGGGTGAGCAGCACCTCTTCAGCAGCAGAAGACCAAAGTAGCTAAAATTATCATTTTCTATGGGTTTCAGAAGCGACGTTAGAGACTTTTGTGGGTGAGCAGCACCTCTTCAGCAGCAGAAGACAAAAGTAGCTAAAATCATCACACCTTTTCTATGGGTTTCAGAAGCGACGTTAGACACGGAAGAGTAGCAGCAACAGGAGCAGCAGGAGGGTTCTATGGTTTTGAGCCTCCGGAGGAAGAGCAGCAGCAACAACAGGAGCAACAGGAGGGTTCTATGTCTCATTGTACAAACAGTGGTATAAAAATTGGTCGAAAACTATAAAACCTTGTCCAAAACTATTGTTTTTCTAGGGTTTCAGAAGGGACGTTAGGCACTTTTTGGGCTCGATTTTGGCGCTGTTCCGTCCTTCAGGGCCACTGTGTTTCCCTGTCCGGGAGGGTGCGTTTTTTCAGCCTCGGGAGGAAGAGCAGCAGCAGCAACAGGAGCAACAGGAGGGTTCTATGTCTCATTGTACAAACAGTGGTATAAAAATTGGTCGAAAACTATAAAACCTTGTCCAAAACTATTGTTTTTCTAGGGTTTCAGAAGGGACGTTAGGCACTTTTGGGCTCGATTTTGGCGCTGTTCCGTCCTTCAGGGCCACTGTGTTTCCCTGTCCGGGAGGGTGCGTTTTCAGCCTCGGGAGGAAGAGCAGCAGCAGCAACAGGAGCAACAGGAGGGTTCTATGTTTCATTGTACAAACAGTGGTATAAAAATTGGTCGAAAACTATAAAACCTTGTCTAAAACTATTGTTTTTCTAGGGTTTCAGAAGGGACGTTAGGCACTTTTTGGGCTCGATTTTGGCGCTGTTCCGTCCTTCAGGGCCACTGTGTTTCCTCGTCCGGGAGGGTGCGTTTTCAGCTTCGGGAGGAAGAGCAGCAGCAGCAACAGGAGCAACAGGAGGGTTCTATGTCTCATTGTACAAACAGTGGTATAAAAATTGGTTGAAAACTTATGTGCAAACAGTGGTATAAAAATTCGTTGAAAACTATAAAACCTTGTCCAAAACTATTGTTTTTCTAGGGTTTCAGAAGGGACGTTAGGCACTTTTTGGGTTCGATTTTGGCGCTGTTCCGTCCTTCAGGGCCACTGTGTTTCCCCGTCCGGGAGGGTGCGTTTTTCAGCCTCGGGAAGGAAGAGCAGCAGCAGCAAAGGAGCAACAGGAGGGTTCTATGTCTCATTGTACAAACAGTGGTATAAAATTGGTTGAAAACTAAAAAAGAAGAGGGTTTATGTCTGCATTGTCAACGTGGTATAAAATTGGTCGAACTAATAAAACTATAAAAAACCTTGTCCAAAACTATTGTTTTTCTAGGGTTTCAGAAGGGACGTTAGGCACTTTCTGGGCTCGATTTTGGCGCTGTTCCGTCCTTCAGGGCCACAGTGTTTCCCCGTCCGGGAGGGTGCGTTTTCAGCCTCGGGAGGAAGAGCAGCAGCAGCAACAGGAGCAACAGGAGGGTTCTATGTCTCATTGTACAAACAATGGTATAAAAATTGGTTGAAAACCATAAAACCTTGTCCAAAACTATTGCTTTTCTAGGGTTTCAGAAGGGGCGTTAGGCACTTTTTGGGCTCGATTTTGGCGCTGTTCCGTCCTTCAGGGCCACTGTGTTTCCCCGTCCGGGAGGGTGCGTTTTCAGCTTCGGGAGGAAGAGCAGCAGCAGCAACAGGAGGGTTCTATGTCTCATTGTACAAACAATGGTATAAAAATTGGTTGAAAACTATGTACAAACAGTGGTATAAAAATTCGTTGAAAATTATAAAACCTTGTCCAAAACTATTGTTTTTCTAGGGTTTCAGAAGGGACGTTAGGGACTTTTTGGGCTCGATTTTGGCGCTGTTCCGTCCTTCAGAGCCACTGTGTTTCCCTGTCCGGGAGGGTGCGTTTTCAACCTCGGGAGGAAGAGCAGCAGCAGCAACAGGAGCAACAGGAGGGTTCTATGTCTCATTGTACAAACAGTGGTATAAAAATTTGTCGAAAACCATAAAACCTTGTTCAAAACTATTGTTTTTCTAGGGTTTCAGAAGGGACGTTAGGGACTTTTTGGGCTCGATTTTGGCGCTGTTCCGTCCTTCGGGGCCCCTGTGTTTCCCTGTCCGGGAGGGTGCGTTTTCAGCCTCGGGAGGAAGAGCAGCAGCAGCAACAGGAGCAACAGGAGGGTTGTATGTTTCATTGTACAAACAGTGGTATAAAAATTGGTCGAAAACTATAAAACCTTGTCTAAAACTATTGTTTTTCTAGGGTTTCAGAAGGGACGTTAGGCACTTTTTGGGCTCGATTTTGGCGCTGTTCCGTCCTTCAGGGCCACTGTGTTTCCCCGTCCGGGAGGGTGCGCTTTCAGCTTCGGGAGGAAGAGCAGCAGCAGCAACAGGAGCAACAGGAGGGTTCTATGTCTCATTGTACAAACAATGGTATAAAAATTGGTTGAAAACTATGTACAAACAGTGGTATAAAAATTCGTTGAAAATTATAGAACCTTGTCCAAAACTATTGTTTTTCTAGGGTTTCAGAAGGGACGTTAGGCACTTTTTGGGTTCGATTTTGGCGTTGTTCCGTCCTTCAGGGCCACTGTGTTTTCCCGTCCGGGAGGGTGCGTTTTCAGCCTCGGGAGGAAGAGCAGCAGCAGCAACAGGAGCAACAGGAGGGTTCTATGTCTCATTGTACAAACAGTGGTATAAAAATTGGTTGAAAACTATAAAAAAACAGGAGGGTTCTATGCCTCATTGTACAAACAGTGGTATAAAAATTGGTCGAAAACTATAAAACTATAAAACCTTGTCCAAAACTATTGTTTTTCTAGGGTTTCAGAAGGGACGTTAGGCACTTTTTGGGCTCGATTTTGGGGCTGTTCCGTCCTTCAGGGCCACTGTGTTTCCTCGTCCGGGAGGGTGCGTTTTCAGCCTCGGGAGGAAGAGCAGCAGCAGCAACAGGAGCAACAGGAGGGTTCTATGTCTCATTGTAGCAAACAATGCTATAAAAATTGGGTTGAAAAGCATCAAAAATTGAACCAAAATTGGTCCAAAAACTATTGTTTTTCTCTAGGGTTTTTCAGAAGGGACGTTAGCCACTTTTTGGGCTCGATTTTGGCGCTGTTCGTCCTTCAGGGCCACTGTGTTTTCCCCGTCACGGGAGGGTGCGTTTTTCAGCTCTCGGGAGAAGAAGCAGCAGCAGCAACAGGAGCAACAGGAGGTTCTTATGTTTCATTGTACAAACAGTGGTATAAAAATTGGTCGAAAACTATAAAACCTTGTCTAAAACTATTGTTTTTCTAGGGTTTCAGAAGGGACGTTAGGCACTTTTTGGGCTCGATTTTGGCGCTGTTCCGTCCTTCAGGGCCACTGTGTTTCCCCGTCCGGGAGGGTGCGTTTTCAGCTTCGGGAGGAAGAGCAGCAGCAGCAACAGGAGCAACAGGAGGGTTCTATGTCTCATTGTACAAACAGTGGTATAAAAATTTGTTGAAAACTATGTACAAACAGTGGTATAAAAATTCGTTGAAAACTATAAAACCTTGTCCAAAACTATTGTTTTTCTAGGGTTTCAGAAGGGACGTTAGGCACTTTTTGGGTTCGATTTTGGCGCTGTTCCGTCCTTCAGGGCCACTGTGTTTCCCCGTCCGGGAGGGTGCGTTTTCAGCCTCGGGAGGAAGAGCAGCAGCAGCAACAGGAGCAACAGGAGGGTTCTATGTCTCATTCTACAAACAGTGGTATAAAAATTGGTTGAAAACTATAAAAAACAGGAGGGTTCTATGCCTCATTGTACAAACAGTGGTATAAAAATTGGTCGAAAACTATAAAACTATAAAACCTTGTCCAAAACTATTGTTTTTCTAGGGTTTCAGAAGGGACGTTAGGCACTTTTTGGGCTCGATTTTGGGGCTGTTCCGTCCTTCAGGGCCACTGTGTTTCCCCGTCCGGGAGGGTGCGTTTTCAGCCTCGGGAGGAAGAGCAGCAGCAGCAACAGGAGCAACAGGAGGGTTCTATGTCTCATTGTACAAACAGTGGTATAAAAATTGGTTGAAAACTATAAAAACTTGTCCAAAACTATTGTTTTTCTAGGGTTTCAGAAGGGACGTTAGGCACTTTTTGGGCTCGATTTTGGCGCTGTTCCGTCCTTCAGGGCCACTGTGTTTCCCCGTCCGGGAGGGTGCGTTTTCAGCCTCGGGAGGAAGAGCAGCAGCAGCAACAGGAGCAACAGGATGGCTCTATGTCTCATTGTACAAACAGTGGTATAAAAATTGGTTGAAAAGCATCAAAAATTGTCCAAAAGGGTCCAAAATATTGTTTTTATAGGGTATTCAGAAGGGACGTGAGGCACTATACAGTTACTTAGATCCATGAACCCAGAAAAACATAGGATCATAATATTAACATACACCCAAATGAAAAACCCATTTTCAAATACAAGTTCCAACCTATCAAATATATTTCACAACAATATACATAGGAAAAAGGGCGAAAGCCGCAAGGTGCGAAGCACCGAAAAGTTTTTTCCGGGGTCGGCGGCAGGGGCGGCAGCCCTTAATATTTTTTATTTAGGATCCTTTTTCTGCAGGGTAGGATTTTTGTTCTTGGCATCCAGGTTCGTGGCTTCACTTGGTTAGCTAATACGGTTGTCTGCATCCTCACTTCATCTGGCCGTTGCCACTGTAATCCTTCAGGAGGGTGGGGGGAGCTTTTTGGCCTAAGGGGAGCGCTCATCAGGCTCCAAAGTCCCCCCCCCCCCGTTTTGAGTACCTAAAACGGAAAAAAGCGCCGTTTTGACACATTTTTCGGACGATTTTTCGCTTTTCGAAATGGACAAAATGCTGTAATTGCGTTTTGACGTCTTTCGCGGGAGCAATGAAAAAAAGCAGAAAATGCTGTAAATACCAATACTTTTTAGACCGGAGATGCACAAAACACCGCAAATACCAGCGTTTTTGAAAGCCAAGCAAAAAAACACTGTAAATTACAGCATTTTTGGCAAGTTGATCGCAAAAAATGCTGGTATTTACACTGTTTTTGCAATTTCAAGAAAACGTGGAAGGCACGAAACACTGTAAATAGCGGTGTTTTAGCCACTTTCGGACGCCGAAACGTTGGTATTTACACGGTTTTTTGCCCGTGACGGCGCCAAACCCCTGTAAATTACAGCATTTTTTGCACTTTTTGAACCGATGTTTTGCCTTGATGAACGCAAAAAACGCTGGTATTTACGCGTTTCCCAAAAAAATCGAAGATCGTGACGTGAACGAAACACTGTAAATAACAGTGTTTTAGCCACTTTGGGGGACTAAAACTGTGGTATTTACGCGGGTTCTTGCCAGCTGACAGCGCAATATGCTGTAAATTACAGCACTTTGTGCGCTGTTTAATGTTCAATTTTTAAACGCGCGATGCTTTCACATGTTCTTTGCATTATTTTGCACTCTTCCACAAGAAACAACGTTGCAGATTGAAACTGGACGACAGCGTGACCCGAAAGAAAGCTGGAGGGAGGAGACGCACAGAAGCTTTTACACACACAGGGGCTTTTACACAGAGAAGTCTTTACACAAAGGAGCTTTTTACACACAGAAGGTTTTACACGGAGAAGTCTTTACTCTAAGGAGCTTTTGCACACAAACGTCTAGGAGCCTTTTATACATTACCCAACGAATGAAAAATGTCATTCCCTTGAAAATATTCATTTTTTCTATTTTTGAAGTTGCTGACTTGTTCGTGTTCACATGTTAGGTGGCAGCCTCATGACAATTGACCCAAGTGACAAAGGCTATTCACAACGGCAACAATGACAACACCATATTTCATGTCAGTTCAAGCATTGAACAAAAACCAATGAAAACACACAAACGCAATACCAAATTTCATTTCAAAGGTTCATTTTTTGGTTTTTGGGTTCAAAGTTGTTCAATGTCACGTTTTCAAACCTGTGAAACACGTTGATGTTATCACGATGCTAGCACGAGTCACTTTTGGCTCAAAATAGCTCAAAAAGTACTTTTTGAGATGCCCAAAAATCCCTACAAATTAATCTCCCCACAAGCTGGTCGCCATTCCGAAGTTTGTGAATCATGTATCTTTGGCAATCATTCCTTTCTCCCTCCAAGATTCCTAACTATTATCCCAACAAGAGATCCCGAACAGTGTGGGGGAGTACGGGAATGATGTATATATGATAACGTTGAGGATGATGAGGATGAGGATGAGGATGATAATGTTGCGGACGATGATGTTGAGGATGATGATGTTGAGGGTTCTGATGAGGTGCAGGATGATGATGTTGAGGATGATGAGGTGGAGGATGATGATGTTGAGGATGATGATGCTGAGGAGGATGAGTATGAGCATGAGGACGATCCTGCAGAAGATGAGGTGGAGGGTGGTAAGGTGGAGGATGATGATGTTGAGAAGGAGGAAGAGGATGATGTTGAGGATGATAATGTTGAAGTGGATGATGAAAAGGATGATAATGTTGCGGAAGATGAGGTCGAGGATGAGGATGTTGAAGATGATGATGTCAAGGCGAGGAAGATGATGACGTTGAGAATGATGAGGTTGAGGAGGAGGAAGAGGATGATGTTGAGGGCGAAGACTGAGCCCAAGACCGGGGACCACACTTTGTGCGAGCCTGCGCAGTCGAAATGCACCTCAACATATCACAAGAGCCAGGCGCGAGAATTCCCAGGAAAAACGCTGGGGCCCAAGACAGGGACGCAGACTTTGCGCGGGCGCAATCGAAACGCACAGGAACATGACCGAAGAGCCACTTTATGCGAAACTTTCCAGAAAAAATGCTGCAGACGCGAATGACGCAGACTTTGTGCAAGCTGCGCAGGCGAAACGCACATGGTAATGGACATCTCCAAAGAAACACTTTTTGGCGAGAATTAGAAACAAAAACGCCGCACCTTTTCAGTGTGGCCACGCTGTTTGAGGAATTCAAAAAAACATTAAAACTGGAAAACACACGCACACATGCTTGCCGAAAGCACTGCCAAAAGGTCTTCCGTGAAAAACCAGCTCCCCACCTCTGGAAAATTATCTCCCTTCTTCTGCATCCCCTCGCTAGATCTCCGGATTCTTCAGTATCCCCTCGGATCCATTTCAATCATAAAACCCTCTCTCTCTTCACATACTCTTTGCTTGGGACCTGAGCTACTCCTGGCCCCACTGGATCATAGCCCAACTCGCTACTCATTTTCTTGCTGTTAGGCCCTGCTTGGGAGATATGGCGGGCGACCCCTCTGCCGGGGGGGGGCTCGGCAGAGATTAAACAATATGTATATATATATACATAGAATTGTGTGTTGAACTTGGCATGTGTATATACCCCGGGCCAGGTTAACATAGAGCCCGCTGGCACCAAAGCAAAGATTTAACGTTCAAGTCGTGTCGTTGTGAACCCCTGGGGGGAGTGGATACATGCCTGAAACACGATTTACAGCTCTTGAAAAATAAATCTCAAAATGTGACGAAAAAACACAGGAGGTCAAACAAAGATGGAACCCCTAGGGAGCCTCAAGTAGCAAGGTTTTTCAGATTCTGTGATTAGGAATTGGTTTCTGGCCCTTGCAAAATGGTAGGTACCCCTACTAACCAATACTCCCCGTGACGTTGGGACACCCGCAGCGAACGAAACATGGAACCCAATACTGCGAGAGGATCAAATGTTTGTTCTTCTGGATACACTACAATGGTTCACTAACTCGAAATCATGCCATTTTGGGATAGTCAAGACTATTTACCCAATATTTCCCCGTGAGGCTGGGAAACCACAGCGAACTAAACATGGAGCCCAATACTGTAAGAGGATACACTGTTTTTTTTCTGGATGCACTACAATGGTCCATTAACTTGAAATCAGGTTACTTTGGGATAGTTAAGCCTACTACCCAATTATGTCCCCGTGAGGCTGGCAAACCCACAGGGAACTAAACATGGGACCCAATATGGCAAGAGGATCAAATGCTCTTTTTTCCTGGACGCACCTGGAATGTTAAACCTATACTACCCAATATTTCCCGTGAGGCTGGGAAACCATAGCGAACTAAACATGGAACCCAATACTGCAAAAGGATTAAATGCTTTTTTTCCTGGACACACCTGGAATGTTAAGCCTACTGCCCAATATTTCTCCGTGAGGTTGGGAAACCGACAGAGAACTAAACATGGAACTACGGACTGCAAGAGGATCAAACACTTTTTTCTGGATACAAGTGCAATGTTATAAGCCTACTACCCAATATTTCTCCGTGAGGCTGGGAAACCCACAGCGAACTAAACATGGAACCCAATACTGCAACAAAATCAAATTGTTTTTTTGGACGCACTGCAATAATGTTGTATAAGCCTACTACCCAATGTGTCCCCTTGAGGCTGGGAAACCCACAGGGAATTAAACATGGAGCCCAATACTGCAAGAGGATCCAATGCTTTTTTCCTCGAACAGTATGTCCACACTGAGGGGTTTTTACCGTAGTGGCAAAGGCCTGGTGTGGTCAAGGTGCGTGATCTTGTCGGCGGCTTTTTTCCTCTAAATTCTCGCATGAAGTGGCTCTTGTTGAATGTCCATCTTGCTTTCGACTGCGCAGGCTCGCGCAAAGTGGAGGTCGCGCATCTTGGGTGGATCTGGGCCGGCCTTTTTTCCTGTAAATTCACGTGTAATAAAATTCCCCTCTGAGATGTCCATGTGTGTTTCGACTGCGCAGGCTCGCACGGATTGGAGCCGCGACGGCGGTCATGTCGAAAGGTGTCGTTTTACCAGCGCGCCGTGCTCGGTTTTTGAGCCATGTTCATTTCGTGTGGCAGGCGTGGGGCATCAGGGGCATTTGGAGGTCTGAAACATGGTTTTGTGTGGCAGGCACAGGACATCGGGCACTTTTTCATTCGCGTGGCACGCGTGGGACATTCTGCGCGTTGCTAAAACGTTTTGGAATCTTCTGCTACAGCACCCTTATCCTGTGTGAGAACGTTGCAGCCCAGGGGTCTTCGCGGCTGTGCGAGACAACGGAAGAGACATGTGACATCCGTGGCATCCAGCTCGGTCACCATCGGTTCGTGCCTGGCCCTGCTCGTCTGGTCTTGTCGTGTCCCTTTGTTTCGTTTGTCTTGTCTCCTTAGTCTTGTCTTCTTACTTTGTGCGCGCGTCTGGCATCTACGCATCCTCTCTGGCTGGGTTCGTCCATTTCAAGAGCGCTTCCCGGGAATGCTGCTGTGCGGTTTCTGCTTCTCGCACGTACTGCGCGGCAAACGCAGTTGGGAATAGAAATTTCAACACGCCGAACTTATTTCATCTACTTCTCCGGTCACTAATTTCTGCTCCATGCTATCTCTCCTGCTTCGTTCTTGTAGCTCTTTGTTAGCGGCCGTATCCACATTATCCACATCTATATGATCCTTCATCTTTTGGATTGTCACCTTTCTATTCCCTTATGTATTCTCTATTCCCACACTGTTTGGGGTCTCTTGCCGGGATAGTCTTTTTTCCGCCGTCAGCCGGGGCCGGATCTTCTCACAGTCCGCCATGGGACGGACGTCCAGGTTGTAGCTACCAACCTGACACGCCGTGGCCGTGGCTAGGCGCTAAACATGAATGGTTCACCACTAAGACATGGTGGCTGTGAAACCAAAAAATGGTGGGTTTTCTACTAAACATGGTGGTTTAGATACTATAACAATGGGGATTTAGGCACTAGAAATGGAGATTTGACACTCCAAAACTTAGATTCAACTATCAGTTAATAAGCCGCTAACACGCCATTGCCCATTAACACCTTGGGTTTAGCCACGAACCATATTTTATAATATTTTATATACTTCATAAAAGTCACTACTGGGCTATGGTAGGTATCTCTTGCGTAACTGGATTTAATGGGAATCCATAGGGAAGTCAAAAATATACGTGGATGGTGATCTAGAGTCTTATAAACGAACTTGTATCTCGGGGGAAGCGCGATATAGAAGTTCTTGACACCGTATTCGATGGGGATATTGATGGAAGATCTGATGGAAACATGATCTGGGATATAACTAACCAGTAACTTAACTTGATAATATGATATTTGGGTGCATCTGACATGTTAATCTTTGTTTTTGAGAAAATGATCATAATCCATTGGGATTGGGGTTACCCTTTGATCAAACAAACCAATATCTCTGTGTAAGTGCGTTGAACTAGAAAAGTCAATAACCCAACAGCTTTGGACATAGCCTGACATAGCCATGGTTTGCGGGCTAGCTGAGTAGTGACCATGTGGTAACCATAAGTTTGTACGTCTTAGGTATACTAGCTGGGCTATATAGACATATCCCAATTGACTTGATGACAGATCTAAGTCGGTATTTAATAGCCAAACAAGATGGTTATCTAAGTTCAAACATGAATGTAAACATGTGATTGTCGAAAACGAAACGCTTGACATGAAACAATATGGGTAATCACATGCTAGGCAACCCAGGGGTTTGACTCATATGGGAGGAACGCTTGCTGCCACAATGATGGGATGGAATTCATCGAAACAACAACATCGATGAACTTTGGCAGCGCATAGCAGGACGCTTTCTGATTCATCCTACTCCTACCAGGAAACATAAACACACAGAATTTATGCAACATATCAAAATGTCTTTGAAGTGCATCTGATTATCTCCATCAACAATCTCGGGTTTCTTTGACCTGCCAACACTCCCGAACTAGATCCCAAATGGTTTTTCTCGGTTGGAATCCGAAACCAGCGGCAGGATTGGTGCTGCTCATCGAGTTGAACCTTGGGAACATCATCGAACTAAGGCAGGGTGGTTTTCCAACAAACCATCGAGTTGATTGCCGGAGGGTGAACTGCATGGTGGTTGAAAAACTCACCTTTTCAAAACCTGCCTGTCAGTTGGGATCATCATCTTTGACAAATGCTAACAATAACCAAAGTTTGAAACCACCAGCTATGCAGCAAAAGAAAGAAAACAAGCAGGGAAGCGCTCGGCGTGGTTTGTGATTGCGCTGGCCCCTGTAAACCATAGACTATGCCACCATACTGTTGATCATCTGGTTGCTGCATCATCTATTGATGGTTGATATCCCACTGCTGGCGTGTTGCCATCCGTGGCCCTAGGACATAAATATGCAGGTTGGAAGTCAATCTACGTATACAACATGTTCTCATTACTGATTATAAAAATCAACTATTGATGGTTTGTATCCAAGGATGGCTCATATCCAAGGGCTGCTAGTTCATGTCTCACGGCTGCTGTTGCATGTCCCACGGATGGTTTGTCAATCATAAATCCTCATGTGCCTTAATGAAAGCCCAGTACCTTATGTTCCAGGTGACATAGCACTGCTGAGAAATCATACTCTTAATCATCCAAAACCGGGGGATGCATGGCCATCTATAAATGAAACAGTGCATTTTTTCTTTCTCATGGCTAAGCCAACGGTATTCTTAGATTCCTTGTATTGTACATCTTTTGAGTGGCGCATGGAACAACCTTGATCAACATAGCCAAAAATCATTGTCACCCAAGCATTCACCAGTCACTTTGCCTAGAGTTTTTTGATGAACATCCCTCCATTTCAAATGATTGAAACGGGTAAAGGTCAAGCTGTGTCAATGTCAGCCCTGGATGGGCCCTGGATTCATAAATCCTGGAGGTCATCGAAAAGGATGACAAGGGTGATGGACTGCTACTGTAAAACAAATGGATCTCCCCAACAAAGCAATTGTTTGACAGTAGGACACACGTACTAACCTCAAATACAGTACCCTTCAAAGAAGTTATGTGCTAGTGTGATGTCAAACAGGTCTTGGTTAAATAGCGAAAACAAAATGGCACAGGAATCAACCATCAAAGATCAGTCACGATATAGCGTATGATACACTCTTCAAGGCAGAAAACACAATAACAACACATAGAAAGACTCTCATGGATAATTTGCATGTGTTTTTTCGCCACATCATGTTGGATTCCCAAAAGGTGAAAACTACACCCATAAATCAGCCGTCAGGGGGTTGGGATTTTACATCTATGTAAAAGTGATGGGGATATATTCTGACCCATTTGCATACCATTTTACAGTCATGCGTGGATATATCAGCAAAAAAATAGTATAAACCCTATGGGATGTTTATGCATTTCTGATTCATATGTGATATACATGTATACATTCATCGTTGCGAGCTCATTCTCTACATTTTGCATCCCATGCTCAACCTCCATTTGTCTGAGCTCTTATCATAGGGATTCAACATGATTCAACCAGCCCCAGAAAAGGTGGCCCCGAAATGGCTGTTGGTGGTTCAGATTCGCTTCAGCTAGGCTCAAACATTCTTGGGGTCCACCTTTGGAAGGATGATCCCATTGTTTTATACCACATGTTTGTTTGTTAAATCAAATCTATTGCATCGTATTATAAACATTTCTATGCCATTATCAATGGTATTATATCCCCACCATATCCAGACTATATCCATTTATATCCCATTGTATCCCTACGATTCTTGATTTTCGACCACACATTTCCACCAAGCAACGACTGCACCACCGCTGGGATCCAACGCGCCAAGCGGTGCTGCTGTAGCTGACACTGGGCCCCGGGACCCACGCCTGGGTGTAGCTCATATGAATAGGGAAGGGATGAGGAAGTTTAGGTAACTTTAGTAAGTCTTAGATTTTTAGAAACTAATCATGTGGCTAAGAAGAACATGATGGTAGCTTCAGGAAATCTTAGATTCTTAGATTCTTTCAATATTGAACCTAAAATATGTAAAGTGAAGCTAAAATATGTAAATTGCACTAGCAAGTGAAATTGATAACAATCACATCGCACTGATATTGCATACCGCCTGATCGAAAATCTATTTGCTCACTTTGTGGCCCATACGTAGGTTATGCAAAATACTTGTCAATACCTAACAGAGATTGAGACTATCCTATCTGGCGACCAATCGCTGATCATCTAAATGATGTCTGAAACATTCTGAAACCGGCAAATTCATGTCCAACCGTTTCAAAATGTTTCAAACTCACCCGAATCCCTAACCAATCAAGAATCGCGTTCGTGGTTGATTGCTTTAACATGCTTTAAAGATCACAAGCGGGACTTTGAAACCAGAGTTATGGCAAGTGTCCCAATCGTCAAATCAGGAAATTTCAAATCATCAAATGCTGTATGAATCATGATGAATCAGTCAGATATGTTCACTCATGACAAAATCATCCGTCTGCAAAACAAGGAATGATCCTTGGTGTTTCTCACCTTTTCAGCACCTCCGCATATCGCATGTAACGATTTTTTTGCTTTGTAATATATGCTGGGCATGAACATGTCCCCCATCGAACTTCTCAAGAATTGGCCCATTCCATTGCCAAGCTTGGATGCCCTAGTACCAAACAAAACATTCCCTATATATATATATGCATAATATATATATATATATATAGATTCCTATTTATGACACAAAAATCAGTAAGTACCAAACTATACGAAAGGTACATTTCACCAAAGCTTCCCACGATTCCCCCATCCTTCACCAGGAACAGCATTCCCCGGCATCGCCCGGTGCCTCTGCCTCAGCCACCTCCGGAGATGGCGAGATGTTCTCGATGGAGGCGTGTTTTTTGATGTCCAGATCCACCCTGAGAGCCAACCCAAGATGCCAATGGACCAATGGATACCGATGGATACCCTGGGAATCAAAACTATCATGTTGGATAGGTAAATATGTCATAATATGTCTATGGATGGATGAACCGGTGCTTTTATAGGAAATCCACAGGTTTTCAGGGTTTTGGGATGTTTTTGGTGGTGGTGGTTAAGGCCACTAGGAATCATCATGTCATCATATTTATCTTCATTTAGATATATAATTATAATTTATATAATATATAAGTGGGCAATCGACATTGTGGAACGTTGACTCCGAAACCAGAACTGAGCAACCTGACTGCAATCTCATTCCTCAGATCTTCAAAGTGCACGTCCCTTTCTTCACTCAGCCTCAAGTTGATAAAAACGCACGGCATGAAGCATCATGTGACTTGATCTTCGATATCTACAGATATTTCTTTCCACACCTCCCGTCTTCGAACAACGGCTGGCGATAGTTGGATCATGTTGGATCGGCCCTGCCGAGGCTCGGACCAAATGGACTCATCTCTATCCTGGCCAGGTGCAACGGGGATCCCGCTCACATGCTGAGATTGGATTCAGAGCTTGTCTGAAACCACGTTTCCCCAAAATCCCATATAGTTTATAGTTTATGATGATCTTCCCAATAAACAAACTGCAATCACTGGGGGTTCATCCCCCATTTTCAGACACACCCAGAGACGTTCTTAGTAAACCAATGGCGGGACCGGGGTCAAAGTCGGGGACCCCTTCTCACACCAAAATAGCTGGAATTTATGGATCTGGATTTCACCCAAAAAATTGGGTACTATACAGTTATACATCTAGTTACTATAGGTCCTGACTCATCACCAAAAACCGTGGCTGAACTGTCGCCACCTCCGGATGATCATCCCGGTGTGAACGAGCTTCCAGGAAACCACCATGCTAGTCCATGGGTCCAATCCATGTAACTCCATGGCGACATGCCTAGACCCAGCCCCCAAAACTGTTAGCACCAAAAACTGTCGGCTTAAAAAATGGCCACTTTGATACTTGGAGGCTCCACTGGAACTGGAACTGGTTAAATATGTCAAATTCTCAGTGGTTTTTAACTGTGGTTTTATACTTGGGAAATCCCTATCCGAAAAAACCACTGAGACCTCCAGCGGCACAGCGCCCCGCTCCTTCAGAAGGTTCGTCTGGTCTTTGGGCACCACCTGCGACCACCACTGGTCGAATCATCGGGGGGATCGGAGCCGAGAGAAGTTGTCCAAGAAAGCCGAACTTGACTTTCTGAAAATATCAAGGAAAAAAAATATATATATATTATAATTAAATATGTATATATAATTGTGTGAATGTTTAGATTTATGTTTTTCCCCAACGAAACCCGTGGTTGAAACAGGTCTGACAATAGCGTGATGCTACACGGTCTGCCATCTGCCATAGAATCTGTCGGCTGGAACTGGGCGCACAACCCGCGGACCCTTCGCCGTCCCACAATGGTGAGAAATTTGGACTTTTGTCATAGCGAAATCTTACTGGTGCTTAGTGCTTAGTAGGGAATGTATGGGAATGGGGGAATGGGATGATTATTACTAGTGATTATGGATCATTCCCTCATTCCCTGCTAAGCACCAGTAAGAAATGTTGATTTTGGTTGTGCGAAATGCATGAATCATATTTTTTTAATGTTTTTCTTGGGGTCGTGAACCCTGACAGAAATTTTGGTTCCCGAAACACAGCGAGCTGGCCAATGCACTTTGGTGGGCATCGTTTCAAGCCAGGCACAGCAAGAGACGTAGCAGTCATGCGAAGTCAGCAATGTATGAACATCTACATGAACGTTACTGCCCCATCCCACCCCGCCCCCAACCTCCACTTTTGTGGGACAATTAAAAGATCCGCATGCATCAACAACTACCATTTGGGGATGATTTTTGCCACCCGCTCATGGGAATATTGAAGATAGTTTCTTATTGGGGTTTACTGCATGAGAATAGATATATAATTCATGGGAATAGATGGGCATAGAATGGAAGAAACCCATGGGTTTCCATTCTCAAGAAAGAAACATTCTTCTACTTATGAGGCAAAAACAACCAGTTTCATGCTCAGTATCTTAAGCTCTTCACCTATAGAATTGGCCACGCAATTTTGTTGTGTTTGTTCACAATGTTCCTGTTAAACCATGATAAATTGATTGGTAAAAAAATCCACATGTTCATAAAATGTGATATGTGGGTATAAAAAGGACGTATTAAATCCCCGTGATTCCCTGGTTTCCCAGTCATCAGTCACCATCCACGGGGCCGTGTATTGGCCCCACACCTTCGCAACGTGTGGAGTTCCCTGTCCATCTTGGACATAGTGAACCTCCACGACTTGGACACCAACCAATGTCAGAAGGACATCTATGGACTATAAAATACTATAGATAAAGAGTCCTATTTTGGAATGTTGCGCGAAGAAAATCGCAGCCATCTTCTGTTGCTATATGTTGCTATATGTTGCTATGTTGCATCTATTTTCTGAAACCAGTCAAGGAAACACGTTGGATTCACCAGCGGCAGTTCCGCTTCATGGCCCCTTCCCAGGGCTCACAAGTATGATGCAGTTTATAGCTTCATCCAGGGTGTATCATGGGTAGCTTTCCTCCAATTCCACCCATATTCAGACCATCCATGCTGGTATGTTCAACTAAATTTCTCAAATCACGAACGGATTAATTGATCTAACCCCCCCAACAAAAGAGCCAAATGTAACAAATAAAACGTATATTATATACATGTTTAGATATATATATATATACACCATTTAGATCCCCACATCATGTCACCTCAAATCCACCGATTTTCATAGGTAGAAGTCGGCCGTCGACTTGGTGATAAGTAGTGAAGGGAAGTCTTTAGACATGACCAGGGTTTTTGTATATACATACATATATATATATATGTAAATATTATATATATATATATCTGTATACATATATATGTATATATATATATATGTATATATATATAACAATATATATATATATAATGGTATATATATATATAATGGTATATATATATATATGTGTGTGCTAAACCCATGTTGAAATCCCCAGAATTTGATATTAATGCACTTGGAACTGGGGTGAACTCATTTACTGGGATGAAGCACCAAGAGTTTCCCCAGCATTCCCCAGCCCCGGATCATCTTTGCGACCTCACCATGGATCGACTTGGCCAACGTCCAATGACTCGGAAACCGCTCGTTTCCCACTGCGTCATGGCTGCCTGGAACACAGGAAGGTCAAACCTTGGAAAATCAAAAAATGGGGGAACAAAGGGGGGTCAAGATGATTTCAACACTTTCACCAAAAATGGGTTTTGATCAGATCAGGTACCAAACATGGACGATTAATGAACATATATTATATGACAAGTATTAAGATGACAACGTCTGTGGCCCCCA
>CAMXCT020003007.1:0-79192 GCA_947184155.2 Cladocopium goreaui | reverse complement strand
GTTAAATCTCATATTATTTGGGTTGAATCTCTGATTGTGGTGCCTCATTGTGGTGTTTCATAGTTTTCAACGCGGTGTCCCAAAGAAAGGCATCTATCTCATCTCGATATCCCCAATCTGACTGGATCTGGACTGATCTGGATTGATCAATGACTTTTGCGGAGGAGTTGAGCCAGAAATTCGGGCCAGACCAGCGTTTTACAACGAGATATAACGAGTACAGAGCAGCAGCCTGTCTTGGGGCATCACCACATTGGAGAGTCCACGGTTCCACCCGGTGCGGTTCCACTCCGGTTCGATCGGTTCTTGCGGTTCCACGCTTAACGGTTACTAAGCACATCTAAGCACCATGCGAGTTGTCATTTTTCGGGCAAATTGAGATAAGGCAAGCCCATCCATAGCCTGACGCATGTTCCGCATGTCGGCGTAGTCTTGGAGCTGAAGACTCCAAGATCTGCCGAAGATCGAGAGACGCCAATTGAGGCGTCGAATATCGGTCCCTTGGGTCATTTCGAGAAAATGACCACGACGCAAACAACGTGGGCTTTTGAAATCGTCTCACAGCACTAACGATCTGTCTAATTCGATGGCTGCAGTGGCTGAGTGGTAGGCCTGTCCGAGTCCTGCGCTGCCAAGCACGGGCCTCCGGGCCTCTCCTTTTCAGCTCGAGGCGAAGTGCGCCAAAGTGGAGGGCTTCACAGACCACGAACCGTACTATGCACAACGGTACCAGGCACAACATAGCATCAACGTAGTCCCCCATCTTGGCAAAACGCACTGCAAAGCAGTGTGGAACACATATAGACATGCGGTGACTCCATGCTGGACAGCTGAATGAGATGCAAAGCCATTGACATCTACTGACCATCTCTATCTCTATCTCTAAATATCTAAATATGTCACTGTCTGTATTTAAATAGCTCTATCGAATATCTATCTATCTATCTATCTAATCTAATCTAATCTAAATCTATATAATCTAATCTAATTTAATTTAATTTAATCTATATAATCTAATTCTAATCTATTCTAATCTATTCTAATCCAATCCAAGCCTATCTATCTATCATTATCTATCTATCATTATCTATCTATCATTATCTATCTATCATTATCTATCTATCCATCTATCTATTTGTCTATCTATCTGTGATAATGGAATATATATATAATAGTATATTTGATATGATATGACGTGATATGATGTGATATGCTGATATTATATGGTGTGATATGATGTGATATGATGTGAGACTGTATGATGTTAGACTGTATGATGTGAGATGTGATATGATGTGATCTGATGGAATATATGATATGATATGATGTGATATATGATGTGATATGATGTGATATATGATATGATATGATGTGAAAACCCGTGTTGTTCTTTTGAATGGACGCAAACCTCATCAGTTGACTTTTCTTCATGCAACTTGCATACGGCTCCAGGGAGTGGCCGTGACATGATCTTTCTGTATCTCAAGGTGCGTTTTGCTCAGTGAAAAGGACAAAAAGACGGCAGCGAAGCGCTGCATCGAACGTCAATATGGAGCTTTCCGTTTTGTCATGAGGGTACCCCCTTCCATCATCCATTTGTTCGGATTTTCCCTGAAATAAACCATCCAGCTATAGAAAAAAAGGGGTACCCCCATGACAAAACGGAACCCCCCATATCTGCTGAAGTTCAGCTCCCGACCTTTTGGATCCAAGGGAACTGGCTCGAATGCTTCAGGGTTTAGCACATTATGTACCCTCTGGCTATTTAACATAGCCATGGAAAGATCCACAATTTTTAATAGGTAAACCATCTATAGATGGACCATTTTCCATGGCTATGTTAAATAACCAGAGGGTATATCAACCAACCATCGTTTGCAGCTTCAAATTCCTATTTCAAATGATTAGATGTGGTTGTCTTAGTGGTTAAGCCTCCATTTTTCATGGTTAAGAGCTAAAGCAACAGCCACCATTCCTGGTTCCCTTGGGACCAAACATTCACCGACTCCGGTGGCGAAAGCCATGGTGCCGTAGTGGAGATGCTGCGCGCCTGTGCTGCACAGCTTCTATTGGCCACGCTGGCATTTCTGCTGCTGTATGTGATCACAGGCGCCCAGCCCTTTTTTTTTGTCCTTGATTGTTTCACGCTTGGGATTGTTTGATGGGATTCCGGAAACATGACATATCATGACATGAAAGTGTAAAAATTATTAAAAGATGGAATCTGACTTTATTTCTGGTGAAATGGATGGATGGTTGATTGTTTTTGCCTCCGCAGCCTCCGCTGTTCTTCCTCGGCAGGGCCAGAGGGATCCCCTGGGGGATCGCATTTTGCCTTGCTGGTTCTATACCTCGCAGCCCTGTGGGTCGGCAAGTTGATCCTTGGCTCGAAAATCGAAAAAGTTTGGACAAGTCAATCTCTCGAAAATCACCTTTTTTTTGATAGGTAAATCACCATCTTTGATAGGTAAGTTTGATAGGTAAATCAACCGGAAAATCACAATTTCTTGATACCTAAATCACAATTTTTGATAGGTAAATTACCGGAAAATCACCATTTTTGATACGAACATTACAATTTCTGATAAGTAATTCAACCGGACAAATCACCATTTTTGATAGGTAAATCACTCGAACATGGCAATTTTTTGATAGGACAACAAATCACAATTTTTCATAGGTAAATCACCGGAAAATCACAATTTTTGATGGGTAAATCACCATTTTTTCATAGGTAAACCATTGGAAAATGACAATTTTTGATAAGTAAATTACTGGAAAATATTGGAAAATCACCGTTGTTGATAGGTGAATCACCATTTCTGATAGGTAATTCAACCGGACAAATCACCATTTTATGATTGGCAAATCATTTTTTTAATCATCAAATGGGGCATGGCTTCCATAGCAAACTGTGAAATATCCGGAGGCGCCATGGTTTTTGTTTGATGTTTTTTTTTTTTCTATCTCAAAGAATAGGATTTTCCGATCATTATCCCTTGAAGGATGGGAAATTTGAAACACACCATGCGGATTCCGGTGCCATGAGGACAGCACCCTTCAAGAAGCTTCCTCCATTGCTGCCCATGTCTCTTGGATCCCTTGGACCTGGATAGGATAGGACTACCAGCTGGAGTCAAATTAAGTCAACAGATCATAACCATGATAATTGTTGTTTCTGGGATATGATTTTTATGATTTCTATGATTTCTATGATTTCTATGATTTCTATGTATCTATCTATCTATCTATCTATCTGTCAAAGGGAACTAAACGCTAGGACACTTATCATGTACATATGTGATTGTGCATTGAAACGCCGTACTGGCTCAAGTCCCTGCGCGAGGAAAAGTCCGAGCTCCGCTTGCAATGCCGTAACGCTGTCCAAAGCTACCAGCATAACGGGTATCACAGCTCAATAACTACATCCAGAACAAGGATCCATTTGTTCACAGGTTATCAGCCGTAGGGCTCACTTCCCCCGCCGGGAGAGTGGTACCTGCGTGCTGGTAGCCGGGCCGTCTGAGCAATTGATTGAGGACGCAAAGGACCAATCAGCTCATCATCGCAAAGATGCAAGGCGGCAGCGGAGATTCGCGCACCACGCAGTTTACCTTCAATGAGAACGCTGCTATGCCGGTCGAGGAGGTCAATCAATCTTCCCCTGGCGACACGGCAGACAGTGGCGGGATACGCCCTACCCGAACTACACAGTCCGGATGGCAAGTCACATCAAACAGACGAAGAATATCCACCCAAAGTACACCTAGATCTTCTCGAAACAGTGCTCGGAGTGATGTTGTCCGCCAAGGGCATCGACCATCTCGAGGACGTACTACTCCAAGGGACAGATCCACCAGGGCCGTGACCGACCGAATTGGTGAGAGGACCGGGGATAGTCGTGTTAAGAGGAGATCAACGGATACTTCTGTGGCTAGTGAACCTATTGCCATGATAGAGGAACTACGGGCACAATGTCAATCCCTACGTAATCAGCTGAACAACATGGAAGCATATGCTGCATCCAGGGATCAACTGATTCATGACATCGAGATCAGATTCACTGAGTATCTTCGGGAACACAATCAGAATGTATTTGATGAGGTCAATGCACTCAATCATAGATTGTCATGTTCCGCAAATGAGGTTGCAGAATATCAAGCAGAACTAATGGTAGCATCTCAGGAAGATGAAGGTGCAACAATACGCATCTAAGACCTTGAACGCCGAGGTGCCCTAATGGAACATGGTGCACGACGGATCCATCAACGTGGTATGGAGATCCAGGAGGAGTACAAGGATGAAGTACATCACCTTCAAGGACTACTGGGTAATACGGAGGCAAGACTACAACAACTTCATCAAACCAATGTCTTAACCACCGATATTGCCAATCGACTATACAATGAAGGTCAAGAAATGCAAAATGATTTCCAGAACTCAATCATGGAATATCGTAATCGATCTGAAATGGCATCCTTCTCTAGTAATCAACTTGAAGTGATTAGCCAACAACAATCAATTGCAGTTCATGAATTATCTGAGCGAAATCAGCTATTGAGTGAAGCTTTGGTTCAGTCTCGTAAACAGGCCGAGCTGTATGAGAGCAGTATAGATGAGATCACTAGAGAATCTAGGAAGAAGGTGTTCGAGGCAAATCAGGCCAAATTGGAAAGTGATCTGAAGCATCGAAACACTGAACATGATACCGTCAGAAGAATTGCATCATACAGGAACCAAGAGGCCGAAGCAATATCTCACCTGAGGCTTGAATCACAGGCTAGTGCAAACTCGATCGCAAGGGCAGAGCACTATGAGGAGCTCTATGCCAACGAGCAGAAGATGAACTGCGAATTGAAGGATGAGGTCAAGTTGCAGAACACGAAGTTACGAAGATCGTTGACTCAGGGTTCTACGACCGACGGTCGTGGCCCCGAAGAGATGCTTGTTGAAGATCTACGTAATCAAGCTAAGATCGCTCAAATCAGGGTTCAGGATCTAGATCATGAAGTTCATGAATGTTTACAAGAGAACTTGTTGTTAAAAGAAAGGTTGGCTGAAGTTGCGGATGTAGGGGCGTCGTCCCTCACCAATGCTGAGGTCCGAACTCTAAGATCTGAACTAGAGAGTGAGCGAAAACTGAAATTGGCGAGTGGTGTTCAACAATATGAGAGATCATGCATGTTCATGGGGGAAATCCAGGATAGGGATGAAAAGATTGGCATCAAGAATTCTGAGATTGTTGACATGAAACGTCACTTAGATGAACTGAGAAAAAGTCTCAAGGATTCTGAAACATCTATGGCTAGGATCAGTCCTCACGCACTTCCCTATTCGGCAGGCATTCCCAACTCTGATCTCGCATCCAGACTGGTCATCGACAAACTGGAGAATGACGTGAGTGAGGCTAACTGTGAAAACGCTATTCTGAAATCTTGGGTTTTGCAGATCGACAAGGAGTTGACTTATGAGACAAATGTGGCTCATTCCTATCGTGGGCATGCTGTACCTCCTCAACAACAACAGCATTCTCAATCAAGCAAAAGAATCGCTGATCTGCTGAAAGAGGTTGACAACAAGATCGCTGGCGGAACTGAGAGGGACTATTACAAGCCACCGAGTGGATGGGGCGGTCCGCCTGACCCTGATGGACCTCCGGACCCTTTCGGGCCCAACGGTCCAGGACCACCTCCTGAACCTCCTGGTTTGCCTTCAGTTCGAGGATCACAACGCGATTCAGCAGATGATGTCTCCACAGCGGCTTACACTGCGGAAGAAGTACCGAGAATGTCAAGACGAGAGGCTGACAAAGTCTATGTTAGCCCATGGCCAAAGCAACAGAATCTTGGGGTTTGGCAATCAGATCTCATCAAGAGTGTTGTTCTTTCGGCAAATGACGGGGATAAAGCCGCATTGGAAGCATGGCTACAGCCGGCTATTCGACCAAATCCTGACATCGAGCTGTTGAATGACAGTGAGGGGCAACGGTATCAGTCCATCGACGCCAAGTTGTCAATTGCATTGTCAAACGTGATAGCCCAAGCCGGTGATGTTGCTCGTCATGTAGCGATCAAATTGAGATTGAGAACACAAAGTCATAGCCGAAGAGGAACCTATGTCATGGGACGGGAAATCTTGGCTATGATTCTGGAGCACTTCAGAACCCAAGGTCAACGAGAAACATCCTTCACCATGGAACACATCGTATCGATGAAGTATCTCGGTGACTCGAACCTAGAAGTGTTCTACGAGAAATGGATGGAGATGGTATCAAACATGATGCCGGATGACGTACCTCCTGATGATTGGCTTCGTGACGCTCTATACAAAAAGATTCGAAATTCGAGTCTCATGATGGTCGACATCAAGCAGTACGAGTCATGGATGGAAGGAGACCAAAGACGAAATTATCGCTACCTGTTGGATGTCATCGAAAGGCACATCTCCAGAATCAGAGAGGACAAGCATGTGGCAGCCAGAGAGAAGTATGTGAGAGACTTTGCAGGCGGCGGCAAACCTTCAGCTCCTGCTCCGAACCCAACTGCCGCTGCACCGGATGCAAATCCAAAAGCGAAGCCTAAAGCTACTCCCAAGGAGAAGGCAGCGCCCAAGGCGAAGGCCAAGGCCGATGCAGCTCCAGTTCTACCATCACCTCAGCCTAAACAGCATGCGAAAGGAAAAGGAAAAGGTCAAGGGAAAGGGAAGGATCGAGCAAACAGCCGAAGTACCAGCCCCAGATCCAAGAAGAAGATCCCATGCCATTTCCATTTCATCAAGAAAGCATGCAGAAAAGGCAAGGATTGTGAATACAGTCACGACCAAAAGGTATTTGATGCGAACAAGAATGCAAAAGGCAACGGTCGGAAGCCAGGAACTCCAAGAAGTCAATCTCCGGCAAACAAGACCAAGAAGATTGATGAACCATGCTGGCATTGGGCCAAGGGCAAGTGTCGGTATGGAGACAAATGCAACAAACGCCACGATCCTCATCTATTTAACACTGCTTCCAACACCGAAGCACCAAGCTCAAAGGCTACTCCTGCACTTGTCCATGATTGGAGCGATGATGAAGAGATGTTCCATAAGATTGCATCGAACGTGGTCAAGAAGAGGGTCAGATTTGATGAGTCTAAGACTCACGTTCAAACTTACGTAAAGAAGGACTTCGTGAAGTGCAATCGGAAATCTCAGACTGTCTCCAAAGGGCATGGCAAAGTTGGAAAGCCCACTGATCAGATAAGGAAAGATGAGCAATGGTCTTATTCATGCAGGTTAGCTTCGAGCCGAGGGAAAGCAATGGCTATTCTGATCGATGAGAAGGGTGAACACAGTGACATTGATGAAGTCCTGGTCATAGTCGGCCCTAGCATGGACATCCTGATCAGACTCGACGTCGAGGACGGTGAGGTGTCCAGGGAAGTATTTGTGGAAAACTATGTTCAGCATATTGAAGGTCGAGATGGTAAAAGGGGCAACACAATGTGTATCACTGTTCCTGTTGAAGAGAGAGATAAGAGATTCATATTGGATTCTGGAAGTGGCCATGATCTCATTTCATCCACACGAATAAGTAGAATGGATCTCCCAACATACGATGACAAGGTCGTCAACTTCCATACAGCAAATGGGGTAACGTGTTCGACCAAACGTTCAAGCATCAAGTTCGAGGCATTTAGGGAACCAGCAGAAGCTCACATCTTGGAGGACACACCCTCCGTGCTCTCCATGGGGAAGCGATGCGTTGATCTTGGTTACTCTTTTGTATGGCCGACCGGAAGAACTCCATTCATGTTGGATCCAAATGGCAACTTCATCGAGATGACTGTTAAAGACTATATTCCCTATGTGAGCGTCGATCAAGAAAAGATCAAGTTGAAATCATCTTGTGTGGAGAAGATCATGGCAGTTCTTGATGATGGATGCTCAACATCGGAAGGTGAAGGTCTTTTGGTCATTGATGGAGAAAGTGGGGATGAACTTGAAGATCTTTCCGACTCCGTTGGACGATCCAATGTTAAATCACCCAAGAGATCAATGAAGAAACGTAAGAAAGCTAAGGCAAGAGATGATCAACATGAAGTGGCTGTTGGAAGTGATGCAGGTGATGCTGAGGAAATGTCATGCTATGCTGACGAGTATGCCGAGTTTGAGGACGACGGATACGATCCCAGCATCACACCTGATGACATCCATGAAGATCATCCAATTGAAGTTGAAGAAATTCCTGAAGATGGAGGAGGTGAAGACGACGATGATGTCATTGATGTTGATGAGGAAGATGGAGGAGTCCGATTGAGTAAGAGGGGAACTTTGAAGAATGAAGCACGATCGAAGGTTCACCTTCTAACTCATCGCTACAAGAACCCTTACTGTGAGTCTTGCGTGCGTGCCAAGATGAAGCACAGGAAAACGTTCAGAGGTGCGTTTCAGCGTAAGCTCACAAAGTTTGGGGACCTGATCACATTCGACTACGTTGACAACCGTCGTATTGCTGAACAGGACTATGGCGACGACAAAACCATCTTTGTCATCAGGGATAGGTATACAGGAATGCTTCAGTCTTACCCTTCTGCCAGAAAGGACACAGACGCCGTTATACGGGCGGTCAAACAGTTTATGGGCCGTCGTAAGATTCGAGAAGCATATTCCGATGATGCCCCACAGTTCGACAAGGCAATGAAGATCCTGAAGATCCCAATGGACACTTCCTTGGCCGGAAAGACCAAGCACAACTCACTTGCAGAAAGAACTAACCAATTCGTGCTCGTGGCAACAACAACATGTCTACTTGAGGCAGGAATTCCACCATGCTTCTGGATGTACGCCATCAGATGTGTTAGCCATCTGCTCAACATCGAGCCCAATGACGATGAGGTGAGTTCTTGGTGCAAACTTCATGGGGAAGAATTCAAAGGAAAGATGATACCCTTTGGTGCCCTCGTGTACTTCAAGCCCAGTGGTTCACGTGAACGAGAACAACAACACAAGTTTGACCCTATGGGAATCCCTGGAGTGTTCGCCGGATACTCCATTGGCCCCGGGCTACATTGGTCAAGAAAGTACAGGGTATGGGCGCTATGTGACTGGAGTAAGCAGAATTTGGCCTATGATGCAGAGAAGCCCATCGCCAAGCTGAGGACTCCGCACTACACTGAAAGGGTTGAACTAAAGGAACCCCTTGAATTCCCATGCAAGTTAGAGTATGAAAGGATCAATGTTTCCATTGAAGGATTGAAAGTGAAAGATCGTCTTGAAGGAAACCCAGAAATTCTACCGCCACCTCCACCGGATGATGATGATGATGATGATGGTGGAGATGATGACGGTGGTCATGGTGGTGGTGGTGTACCTTCGTCGAAGGTCCCACGGGAACCAACTGATGGAGAGTTGGAAGCTGAAAGGCACTTTGATGCAATATCGGAAAGATTGGGACCACCAGGTATCGATAAGCCAGCACATCCAGATCTTCATATTCCAGAAGGAGGACCTGAACATTACTCCGTTGGAAAGGGTGGAGATGGGGTCGTATACCTGAATGACGATGGTGAATGGGTGAAACTCAATGCTCGCGGCCATCCATATCGTATTGATGAACGTGGTTTTCGCAGAATATCAACTACTCCAAGGCCTTCAAAGTATACCCCTGACGAGTGGAGAAAGATGTCACCGACTGTCAGAAAAGGGATTGCCAAGGCCGAAGAGAAGAAGCTTGAAGCAGAAAAAGAGAAGAAGAAAAGCGATGCGAAAATCAAGGAGAGTGAAGAGCGAGCAAAGAGAAAAGAAGAAAAGAAGAAAGAGAAAGAAGTAAAGAAAGCCAAATCCTCCAAGAAAGACGACAAAGACGATCACGTTTCAGGAGTGGCCATGTCCCAAGACTACATCCGAAGAGGCAAAGTTTTTCAATATGGAAAAGGGTCCGTTTCTCCCGTCGGGAGAGGGGTCTCTGCCTCTGCTCCATGTTATTCAGACCTGTCGGACACCGACGTACCTGATGATGATGACTTCTTGATGGAGTGGGATGAATGGTCTGAGATCGAGAAGGGCAAGGGACCGAAAGCCACTTGGGACAACGACAAAATGTATGACTTCAACCAGGGGAAGGTGGTGGCTGCTGCGACATTGCACAACACCAACGAAGTACCCCAAGACGCTCGTGGCCTCAGTGATGTTTTCCTTCCATTTCCATGCATGCCATGCATTAATCATTGTGGTGATCATCGAGAAAAGCTGACTTCAAATGGTGATGGAATCAATATCAATAAGATGTTCAACACTGCAGTGGCAAGGCCTGTTGGTCGTAAGGAAATGATGGAAAACGATGATGCACGTAAAGCTATGAGGAAGGAATGGTTGGGTCAACATGCTGCTGGAGTCTACGATTTCAGTGTCGTTAGAGAATATGATGACGTTGTTCGTGAAGCAAAGGCAAACAAGACAGAGGTTCACATGGCCAGAGTACATGGTATCTGTGTTGAGAAAAACTATCAGTTGCCTGCAGGAAGTCCCAGTAGAAAATTCAAAGGCGAGGTGTCTTGCTTGGTAACCAGGTGAAGAACCAATTCTGGGAGGCTGCCTTCTTCCAGGACTTGGGCAATTCTCCAGCTACTTTTGAGGCATCGAGATGGGCTGATTTCTATGGGTGTCTTCCAGGCCATAATGTAAAACTTGCCGACGCCATTCAGGCATACATTCAAGCAAAACTAACCGGACCACCATGTTGGGTTGAGCTACCTGAAGATGCATGGCCAGACGATGTCGATATTCGAAAGTTCCGTAGACCAGTTGTAAGATTGGTTAAAGCTTTGTATGGTCACCCCGATTCGGGAACAATGTGGGAACAACACTGTGATCAGAAAGTTCGTGAACTCGACTTCGTTCCTGTTGGAGAAGAATGGCCCTCAATGTATTTTCACAAGAAACTGAATTTACTTCTTGTCATCTATGTAGACGACTTAAAGCTGGCAGGACCGGAAGAGAACCTGACTAAGGGTTGGGAGATGCTTCGATCAAAACTCAACATCGAGCCCGAGACTGACTTAGGACTCTATCTTGGTTGTATTTTGAGAAAGGGATCTACCAAACTTCATGATGGAACCCCGGTGTCAACCATGACCTATGACATGGAAGGTTTGTTGAAGCTGTCAGTCGAGAAGTATTTGGACATTGTTGGAAAAGATACGAAGTTGAAACACGTATCCACTCCAAGTCTACCTGAAGAAACAAAGAAGCATAAGTCCAGAGCACCATGTCCCGGGAACCCCAAGAACAAGAAAGTTTGTCCATGGTGCACTCATGAGTTTGATCCGGACGCTCCATTGTTTTATGAACAAGGAACCCAAGGGGAAGACGTCTCGCCTGGGGAGTCTGAGAGAGGTGCATTAGCGCCACACGCTGCTAGCGTGTTGATGAAGCTGCTGTACGCGGCGAGGATTGCTCGTTTTGATCTGCTTCGTTCCATTAATTCCCTGGCCAGGAATGTAACAAAGTGGACCATTGATGACGATGCAAAGTTGTATCACTTAATGTGCTACGTGAATTCCAGCCTATCTAAAAGAATGACCGGATGGGTTGGGGACAACTTCAATGAATTGACATTGTCTTTATTTGCTGATGCTGATTTTGCAGGGTGTGCCCAGTCTTTGAAATCAACTTCAGGGTCTCATATGCATATCCAGGGTAACCACACTCGGTTTCCTTTGTCCGGGGGCAGCAAACGGCAAGGATGCGTAAGCCATTCGACGCCTGAGGCCGAAATCGTTGCAGCCGATGTCACCCTCCGTACTATGGGCTTGCCCGCAATGAGCATCTGGGAAACGCTGACGGGAAAGTCGCCCAAATTATTGTTTCATGATGACAATCAGGGCATGATCGGTGTAGTCAGGTCGGGTCGTAACCCCACTATGCGGCATCTTGAGAGGACCCATGGCATAGCCATCACTTCCCTCCATGAACATTTTACTCGGGAAAACTACGTACTCATGTATGAGGTGACCTCGAAAATGGCCGCTGACATTCACACCAAAGGTTTCAAGAATCCGTTAGCATGGAAAAGAGCATGTATGCTCATCAACCTGTTGGACCCTGGTGACATCGGTACGAAAGATCTGCTCGATATGGTCTCACCTACCACGGATGTTGATACCACTGTCCGACAAGTGTTCCAAACCAAAACTCAAGATGTTCCAAATTTTCCGTATACCGAAATACCTATTCTACCACCTGAGGTGTATCAGAAGGGTCTTTCTGGTAAAGAACAAGTACAACAACTACCTGGTATGGATCCCATATTGGTTGTTAAGACGCCAACTTTCTTTAGAAAGCGACCACCTGGGGTATCATTGCCTCATGATTGTTTGAGAAGTACCTGGATACTTTCTCATGGCAAATGGATCAAGGTTGAGGATCGAGTTCCACCCGTTCAACAACAAGACCGTTTTGATCAATGGGTAGAACGAGCTTGTTTCCAATCCCATCCGTGTCAATTTAGTATATCACCGTCGGTGATTACTAGGCAATCAGCTGGTGTTGTCTCACCGGGACACCTGGCGTCAACAGCACGACAAGGGCTCCATGCTGCTGCGGTGCCGAATCGTCAGACTCCAGTCCTGAAGTATCCTCAGTTAACTGTGGGGGTAGGTCAACTATTTTGTCATCAATCCCATGGAAATGAACCCACAACCATTCATGCAGCTCCATGTGGTACTGCTCGGGTGATCAACACGCTCCTTCGAGTTGTTCATGGGGGGAGTTCCGGATGGGGTAGTCTTCCAATGGGATTTCCTCCGTCGGGGGACCCCGATGATGATCCATATCCCACAGAAAACAAAGATCCCAATCGACGACGAATTGTATTCGCTGGTGGTGATGTGATTGCTGGTAGGGTGTCAAAAGACAAAGCCTATAACCCATCAACGTCATCAAGAAAGGGAAAGAAAATATCCAAAAATGAACGTGATCAAGATGAATGGATATGGAAGGATGAAACAACATTGATGAGAGTGCACAAAATACCAAGAAGAAAGATGTTTACCCCCAAAGAGGCTGACTTTCTGCCATGTAAGCTGAGACGGTTTAGAGATGAACGGGAAACCAACCAAGTGTTTCAGTCAAGTGGGAGATTGATCCACGACTCATGGAGATTGGTGGGAAATAACATCGAGAAGACCAATAAGAGAAATGAATTTTGGACAGGGACCACTACCTTCAAGATCATATCCAATGCAGACATCAAAGATGTGATGGACAGCGGGTCTGACGTGGAGGACAGGGCATCGTGCCAGGACACTGTGGTCACCTGTATCCTTGATGGGAACATGAACATCATTCCGTTGGATGACATGTTTATAGCCCATCATTACAAGTTGAAGCATGAGACCAGAAAACAAAATGATTGGGATATTCAGATGAATCTACATCGAAAGAATGGGAAGATTCTGACGTATCACTTCAAGCAATCCTATGCTGATTTTCTCGGGAAAATACTCAATGACGTTACCATATCTCTCAACGTCTATGAGATGAAGGATGATACCCCATGCTTGCTCCTCATGTGTGCCGAAACGCAAAGCATCATTACCAAGATTCACAAACAGAGTCGGTTTAAGATGATGCATGTGGTCACGATTACCGAAGATGACAACCTCATGTCCAACTACGGAAGGGCAAAATGGAGACGTTGCATCAGGGGTCCTAGTGACTGCGTGTTCTTTGCGGGACCTTACACCGGTGGTTCACCGTGGAATCGGTTAAACAAAAATGTGAGTGAGGTCACAGCGCACAACATCAGAATGAAAGCACTTCTATATTGGGAGCTATGGGAAGAGTTCACATCGTGTCTGCAACGTGTACATGTTTTGCATGCAATGGCATTGTTGGAACTACCTCGGGGATGCGACTATTGGAATGATGAGAGAATGAAGTTTCTGATCAATGGGACCCACTCGACTGTGCATGACTTTGATGGATGCATGTATGGTTTGAAGTCACAATTCAAAGATGTTGGGACCGCAATCAAGAAACCGTGGAACATCGTATCATGGGGGGTTGAGTTCCTTGACTTGCATGTGAAATGTGATGGCTCACACACTCACGGTCAATGTGCGGGCAGAGAAACACGTGCAACACAATTATATACCGAGAAGATTGTCAGATCTATCCTTCGAGGTGTCACCAATCAAATGTTGATTAACAACGTTTATGGGAAGAGATTTTGACCAAAGGTTATGGAAGAGGAAGATTACTATAAGTCGAAGTCATGTGCATGTGTCATCATGAATGACTATGAATGCAACACCAACGTGAAGACCATCAATGAACAACTATTCATTAACTTCATCACCCAACGAGGCGGTGTGAAGGTGAAGCTGAGGTTGTATCCACGTCGTGGATCAATATTGGCGGATCCGGATCCCGTTAGAGGTGGATTGAAGGTGAAGTCGGGCTGCTACCTGCGTCGTTGGTGCGCCTTGACGGATCCGGATTCCGCGTACCTCACTTCGGTCTTCGCAATGGCTGGAACTGACCTTGTGATCCCTTCAGCGGCCAAAGGCATTAGTTTGCTGAAATCAACTTTGTCCCTCATCCAGGAGAAGAAACAAGAGCACAACCTTCCTGCTCCATTCTCAACCTATGAGGAGGCAAACTTCAGGGGTTACAAGGACAAGGACCTCGACGAATGGTTGGATCGAGTGAAGATTTCTCCTCCTGTCGTTGTGGCCTTAGCTTTTGTCATGGATAGAAGTGGCAGGGCGTTCGTAACTCATGCAATCAGGTTGCTCATGAAAATGTTATCAAAAGTGACCAACGAAAATGAGTTGAAGATGTCTGCCATCAGCTTCATTGACAAAGGGGCCCGATTATCGAAATTGGTGGAAGGAGCCGCCAGATGTTGTGCACCTTCGAGCGCGCAATCAGGATAGATGAACTATGGGATACCCTCAAAGACCACTATACTGGGCAAAACAGTATGATCAACAAGGAGATCACAGTCAAAGACTTGCGCGACAAGATCGCAAATACTAGCCCAGCAAACCTTGGATCATTGAACCAGACGTATCCTCCGTATGGAAGTCCTTGCTACCAAATCCGAAAGAGGACGAACTTCGAGGAAATTGCACGTCGAAAATGGGAGAAGTGGTCGTTTGAAGTGATGCGGAGAGAAGAACCTGAACCATATGAAGTTGAGAACCGCATCCAATATCTGGTCAACATCATGTACGAGGAGAGCTACAGCCTCGGCTATGCACTCCGACGTCACAATGCCAGAGCGACCAGCAGCCAGGGTAAAACCATCATCGTCCAGAATGTCCTGGAAGACTGGATGTCAATGAGTTATGATCTCAGCTTGGAACGGACGGCAGCTGTTGTCCATTTGCAAACCATTCTCATGATCTCCAAAATGCTACATGAGTGGATGACAAAATTGGAAAGCTTCAAATCAATGTCATACCTGAGCGGGATCATCAAAACTGATCTGGTCAGAATGAAACAGGCCATTGACCTCCGCGACGACCTATGGGAGTTGGGGGGCTACAACATTGAGAGGGCCGACCAGGGCATGTTTGAGGAGGTGGAGAAACGGAACAGGACATTTTCCTGTATCCGCGACTATGTGACGACCACTGCCACCACACAGATGGGCCAAGGAGCCACAGAGGTCTCCCACATTGATGGCTGGGACATCCCGCTGATGCCGAGAGACGGCAGAAACCCTCCAAGTCAACCGGATCATCCAGGTTGGGATCCTTCACCTATCAGAATGATGAATGACAAGCAACAGAGGGAAGCCGATGCACAGCGGGCACAACAGCAACAACAACAGACTGGGCCTAGTAGTTCCACCGCCGGTGGACACGATGGTTACAGCTCTGCAGCTGGGAGTGCACCACCACCAAAAGCTCCACCATCGAAGGCAAGGCCATCTACACCTCCTGCAAGAAAGGACTGGGTGATTCCTCGGGTACCGAATGGATATCTTTTCAGAACTTCATCAATGCCCGATCAAAGGAACTCCGAGTTCATCACCTCAGCATGGATGGACGAGCGGGATCACTTCCTATTATCAATCATCCAAGGCCCAGCAGCTCAAGCTGCCAGCACTTCGGGTTCAGCACCTTGGGCACAGTATTTGAGGAGAGTGACCGCATATGCTTGCATGGTCTTCGGAATCTGCAATCCGGCGGTTGTAACGGAGGACACGGCGTCCACCATCTCCGAGAAGGATTGGCTGAGGTGCTACAGCCACGTTGTCCGCAAGTACATGCTGACGCGGACAGGGTGCTATTTGTCAACTGCAGGAATGCTCATGATGCTAGGGCATCACGACGTGAACGTCGCCAACCAGTCCGACCTTGGCCGCATCAAGAAGATGATCACCAACCCACTTGCTTGCAGGATCATCGAAGCACCAAGCGGTCCAAGAGATCATGACATGTTGGCAGGTGATTTCAGGGCTGGAACAACCATCCTCATCACCGACCTGATGTTCCGTGTGGGAACCCAAAGTGGGACGCATGGCATCCAAATGGGATTAGCTGACATGGGATGGGAAAGTGTCGAGGTGTTCAAAATCCATGATTCTGAAGCAGAACGACCCCTTCAGCAATTCCTCGACACCCTTGACAAAGTCAAGCAGTACCTCAGCACGGATACCGTCGACGATGGTTTGATAACTGTGCACCTTTGGTTGTCATTGCAGTTCCTACATGCACAAAAACCACCTCATTGTGTCATGCTTGAAAACGACTTCAAGAATCAGTTTGTCAAAGGGGTGCTCGATCTTGATCAAGTCACGTCCAGACCCCTGATGGTCGCCATCAACAATGACTCCATGTTCAACGGAATGGACTCTGTTACGTCCAGGATCGCAGAGGAGCTGATTGAGAAGATGAGGCTCCAAGGGATCTTGGTGACATCGGATCAGAGGATGTGGCGATCAATGTACTCGCAATTCGGAAAACAGTATTCGATTTTGAGTACAACCAAGAAGGGGACTTTGGGAAAGACGGCAATTTGGTCTGTCATCGAGAAGAATCTATTTCGCCAAAGGGTCTTCCTCATGGAACATGTATCAGTTCTCAATGAGGGAGCGTTCAAACCTGACGAATCGGGCATCATCGCCAAAGTACTGGAGGATATGACCGGACCAACTGAGGCGTTCAAGATCGCAGGTGGCGAAATGACCCCTGGTGATTATGCAAATGACGACACCACAATCTTCCAGCGAGGCCCTGGAACCGCCGTGAACAGATTCACCAAAGACAAAAGGTTCAAGACCAGTTGGGTCGAACCGGTGGTCGGCACCCATGAGCTGGAACCAGTGGTTTCCGATCGATGCATGTGGTTCACCATTGACAAGGAGAACGACGACATCCTATGCGGAAGCTGTAGAGGCGCAGTGACAATGGATGAGATCGAGACGTGCCAGTCGAGACCAACCCATTGCATTAATTGCTCCGCCAACACCCAGGACCATTACAAGCGTTCATCTCCCACATTGGAGGCCAGGAAGTCCGTACTACTCCTTGCAGCTAGGTTGAAGGTTGCATTCGAGGATCTTGGTGTTGACATTGTTGACATCAATCAAGGATTCCAAACATGGCTCACATTTACTGCGTCTTCGTTGATTTCAAATGCATCGTTGGCGTATGGGGAGCACTTGATGAAATCTCTATCTCACATGGGAGGAGTCAGAATTTCGAAGAGGCAAGCTCTGGAAATTTTCCGGAACGGACGCGGCAAGCAATTCAGCATATATCGCGAAAGAGTTTTCGATGATGTTGCAAAGAAGTGGCTTTTGATCTATAGAGTCACAAAGGATTGCGGAAATGTCGCATACAAAGACTTCTTCGAAAAGGTTGCCGTTCCCGAGGTGAAGGAGAGGAACGAGATTTTTGGATTCTCCCGTGCATCTGCCGAGAAAACTGGAGATATCATCGAGTTCTGGCTTGGTGTCTTGGACGTGGCCAATATGGCCAAGGGAGTCGTGGATGTTTTCAATGCTAGCGTTGATCCAGCTGAGTATCTCAATGGACTGGAAAAGGCACTGGCTCAATTCACATCGACCTCCCGAACCTCGAGCACCATCAATGACAAGAGACGGGGATCCTTCGACTGCACACTGCAAACTGCAGAAGCCGAAAGGGTCATGAAGCTCATCCACGCAATCCCCGGATATGACTCGCTGGCCAATTTCTGCTGCCTCACGGACTGGGAGAAGGATCAGGTATTCTCTCATTATCGCAGGAAGAACAACATCACAGGGGGTGACGCCAGCATGGGCACTGATGCCGATGCCAAGCCAGGTGACGAGTCGTCGGCTCACCCTGGGGAGGAGGAAGCTGATGAGCCAGCGAACGACCCCACCGATGTGGTCAGGGACTCAGAGAATTCCGGGAAACAACAACTTTTGGATGCGTTGGGAAAACTCTTTACCGTCTCTGAGGATGTCAACGTGTGCTTGTATTGTGGTAGCACCCAACATGGCCATCTTGAATGTGAACATGAGAAGAGGGATGAAGTCAGAAAGGTGCTAAAGGCCGTCCGAGCGTCGCTCGAGGCTGATAGTCCAACATCTGATGACGTCGATATGGAGCCTCCTGAGCACAAGAAGGACGGTTCAGGTGCTACTGATGGGTCGGGACAAACGGATGAACCTACAAAATCGAGGTTTAGTGAACACCAATGGTACGACAGCATCAGAACTATGTCCGAAGTTGGTGACCTCGATGAGTATGGTAGATTCTGCATAGAAGGACGTGATGTTACAAAGCTAGGACCACAGAACATTGTTGACCTCAACGAAGTGGTCAGAGACGCTATTGTCAGAGGAGGAGGTGACTCTTGGTCAGTGCCAGACTTCATGGCAAGCTACTCTGATAACAACATCAGGAAGCCCTTCTACAAGAGAGTCGAGGCGCCGCAAGATGGTTTCTTGAAAATCATCCCGACTACGGGGGCCCATTTCTTCAACTGCTCTTACTTTGGAGGTGTAGAATATGCGGCCAACTACCGCTTCGAGACTGGCAACCGGCTCAATACCTACGAGGACAAGGTGAGTTCATCACTAAACAGGATCCTGCGGCACAACGTGGGGAAGGTATCAGAACAACAGAGTCTGTCATGTGATGACGCCGGCTGGGTGCCCATCGAGGAGGTGCTCAAATGTGAGTCCATCTGGAGGCACGAGTACGCACGCTGGCCACATGTATTCCTTGCTCCAAAAGGAAGAGCAAATGATCAGAGTGCATGGAATGTCGATGAGGCAAACTACCGCATGACATTGCTCTTCAAGATCATGTTCCACTGTGCCCGGTATGGACGTCGCGTTCGTGAACAAGTCTTGGCATTTGGTATCAACAAGGACATTGAGCGCACCAGCCTGACGTGCATTGACAACAAAGTCGATGCGAACACGAACATTCCTGATGAAGGTCTACTGCTCTACCCTGTGGCGGTCCGTGCTCCTACGGGGCACAAAGAAGGATCTTCAAGGGACGACGTCTCATTGCTGTCCTCATTACTTTCACATCCAATCGCGCCCAACACCATTTTGTCGTTACCGGTTTGTTTCCACATCACCAAGAAGACCAACCTTCGAAGCATTTGGAGGCAGGGACTAATTCCAGGAGGTCTTGGAGAAGGTCATCGGATGTTCACGTTCTTCAACCCGTATGTGCCATGGGATCACAGATCATGGACCATCACGAAGAGCGTTGATACGCGAAGAGGGGACTACATTTGCTTGTTCGTCCCGACCGAGACCTTGATGGTGGAATATGGCGGTCGACTGACTGACTCGGGACAGATCGTCTCACCAAAGATCATCCCGTTCTCGGCAATCAAAGGAGGATGGATTCAGGACCCAAAGGACCAAAACAATAAGACATGGCTCCGGTTGTTCGTCCCGTCGGGCGACGACCAGGTAGTCCGGTCTGGAACTATCAAATCAAGAACGGTAGCCACCAAGGAGTCCATCTTGAGGGTTGCAAGTCAGTGCATCGACGCCGAAGATCAACCGTTTGACGAAACCGCCATGGATGCCATGAACATCGTCAACCAATTCAAGAACAACCTCATCGAGCCTGGCGGACAAGAGCAATACCTGGCCCGCATCAAGCTGATTGACTACATAGTCGAACGCAAAAGGGTGCAAACATCAGGTTGCCGCCATTGTCCTCACTGTCTCAATGAGACGCCGACAAAACTAGCAGTGTGTCTAGTTTGCTGGACGGAACTTGAAAGTTGTGGAATCCGTCCCTATCGGCTACAAGCTCCTGAAGACGATGAAGATGAGGCCACGAAGAAAGAGATCGATGAAGAAGTTCGTCGACAAGAAGAATCGTTGTTCAAGGATACGGTCCATCAAGCACAAGAAAACGTATCCGAATCCAACGACTATGGCTTCAATCCTGACGAGGTCGACTACAACGAAGGCGATGATGAGGAAATGGATCAGGAGGAGGAAGCCCAACAGGAAGACGACGAAATCGTTGAAGAAGACGACGATGAAATGGAAGTCGAACCTGAAGATGAATCCTCTTCCAAACTTCCAGCATGGACCAAGAACCTCGAGAGCGGCAGCAAGGGTATGCCAGAAGACGGACTTATCAACAATGATGTCTCCGAGGCCGCGGCTCACTTGTATGACAATGCCGTCATGTCAAAGATCATCACAATGTTCAGGCTCTACTACAAACAGAGAGTCACTCTGACCCCAGAGGAGTACTATGAGATGATGACGGAAACCAAGCGAGTCCGGCTGGACCTGGACGACTTCTGTCCTTATACAGGAGAAGACCAGGATGGCAACCTCAAGCGACCGACGGAGCTGGAATTGGATGAACTCTTTCAGCAGAAAGGGAAGAGGAATTCATGGTCAGAAGGAGAGAAGTTATACTCAGGGCGACCAAGAAACATGATGATGCCTGTCATCAAGACTTTAGAGATCTATGAGAAGATGATGGAATTTCTGGTACGCGCTGGGTACACTCCTGAGTCATTAGGCTTTCTCATGCCAATGAACCGAATGCAGGCTGATGCCCAAGGGAAACAGGAGATGCGAGTAACCATCAGCAACTTCCTTCGACGACTGCTCAAAGGAACCTTTCCGGAGCACGAGTCATACACATTCTTTCGCTCTGGGAGCCACGGCTTCCCCAACTGCATCGAACTCCCAGCTTTCTCGGTATATTTGAGCCTGAGGGAGAAAGAACAGAGAGTAGAACTGCTCTTTGCCGCCCAACAATGTGGCATTCCTTTACCTCAAAACTTTGTCAGCAAGATGGCTTATGCTATTCAGCTGGCCGAGGCCGAGGCGCAGAGGGGAAAGACCAAGATGAAAACGAAGATGGCTCCAACCCTTGGCGACGAAGTGGTGAGTGAAGTATTCAAAGCGGTTGGACATACTGCAGCTTCCAAGTTTGCTAAACCACCTGCACAACCTTCACAGACACCTGAAGGCACTGGTTCAGCATCGTCCTCATCGGCTAGCGCACCAAAGGGCAAGGCTATGCCGAAATCCCATGAACCATCAAAGGCACCGCCTGCAAAGCCTTCATCGCCGAAGGCTGCTCCGAAACGTGCGGCAGGATGGGAGAGAACTCCAACAGCACCTCAATGGAAGAAAGTCCGCCGTGAGCAGTAAACCAATTGCTTCGATCCGTCAAAATGATCACTGGGCTACAAGATGTTTACCGTCTTTATGAACAGATGATCAGGAAAAGACCAACTGAGTGGACACTGAGCGAGGCATTAGACTAATTCGCTTAGGTTCAAGACTTTTGATATTCCCAATCTGCACGAAATTCTGCATTGTGCACGTGAATTCGTTAGTTAGCATTGTAAATCTTTGGTAGCGAGGCGATCCATTTCTCCCGACGGGTGAGTGGCGGGCTTAGCCAACGTAGAAAAGTAGATGTTAGCTAGCAATAATTCGCGTTGTACAGCTTGATGAAGCGCCGATGCATCGACAGCCAAAGAGTAGGTGAACCCTGAACCATTATACCCGACGGGTATGTGGGGAAGGGGGATCCGAATGGCACGCTTTATGTAAATAGGCGTAATTCAAGTAGCAGAACAAATCTAATTCAAAGTTCCCTCTCTCGTGTCCGTGGCTCGAAGAATGCCACGGGCATGGGGGGTGTCAAAGGGAACTAAACGCTAGGACACTTATCATGTACATATGTGATTGTGCATTGAAACGCCGTACTGGCTCAAGTCCCTGCGCGAGGAAAAGTCCGAGCTCCGCTTGCAATGCCGTAACGCTGTCCAAAGCTACCAGCATAACGGGTATCACAGCTCAATAACTACATCCAGAACAAGGATCCATTTGTTCACACTATCTATCTATCTATCTATCTATTTATCTATCTATCTATCTATCTATTGATCTATCTATCTATCTATATATCTTATCTATATAATACCCATTAAACAAGTGAAAACGTATAGATACCTTGAAGACTGGCAAGAGAGAAGTATAGTTTGAATTGTGAATTCACATATATACCCCATTCCGCTTATTTTTGAATCATCATTCTCCCTATTAAAATTGCTAAAATAGGAGGTATATAATTACTGTATATACCCTATGAAATCAGACACAATATCATATTGTTGATGATATATCCTAATGTTGATTGGCTATACTCCGCCTATTTTTTACCATGACGTTATCATTCTTCCGTAGCGGCGACCGAAGGCTCCTGGTCGGCTTCTTGCTGCGGAACGTGCCGGAACTGGGCACCATGATCGGGAAACAGGTGCAGAAGCGGGTTGGCCAGCCGAATTTCTGGGGGTCGACCAAAAATTGATGCTTACCCTCTGGTAATTTAACATAGCTATTGAAAATGGCCATTTATAGTTGATTTTTCCATTAAAAATGGAGATGTTCCATAGCTATGTTAGTTTACCAGAGGGTAATGTATGGAGGTTTTCCAATCCATGCGGGACACCAAAAAAACGTTGGGTGGTTTTTGTTGATGGAAAATGCTATGTTTTTAATGGAAAAACCTGGGGGAAATATAGAGAAAACACTTTTAAAGATGTGGAAGAGCCATGGTGAAGCCTTAGGAGAATAGTCTACAAAGGGTTGATTTTCCACATCAAAACGTAACAAGACTTAGGAGGATAACCAAGAAAAATGAGGATTTAACCATTTAGGAATCTAGGCTGGGAAATCCTCGATGAACATCGAGGTTTCTAGCTGGGAAAGTCGAACTATGCCGAATCTATGGACCGTCATACGATCTGGGAATCTGTTGCCGATGGAACATTGCCTATTCATAGATGATGTACCCTCTGGTTATTTAACGTAGCCATGCAAAATGGCCCATTTATAGATGGTTTACCTATTAAAAATGGTGATTTTCCATGGCTATGTTAAATAACCAGATGGTACCTACTAAAGATTGTGATTTTCAATAGCTATGTTGAATTGACAGAGGGTGACCATCAATTTTTCTGGGGAGCCTGTTTTCAAACAAAACCATATGCTCAGTGTTGAAGAGATGTATAACATGTACACTAATTAAATATCTAGAGCGTAAATGTGTGTTCGTATATGCATGTGTATATATATATACACACACGTACTAATGTACAGATGAATGGACTGAGGGTATATTCAATAACATATGCTTGTGCGTACATGTTACATTTAAAAGAAAAAATGTAATGCAGAGCAAAGCGAATTTCCACTTTCCATAGATCGGCATGGCTGCCATCATCAGCCTACAGTGGGAGAGCAATGTAATGCGGTGTAATGCAATGCAGCCCAATATATTGTAATAATCAGTGGAATAATGGTTAGTTACGGTTAGTTAGTAAGAGCAGTAAGAGGAACCATCCCCAAATGGCTGAATATTTCAGCTATTTAAAGGTTGGTGAATGACTACAAGGTGGTGCCCCCCCAAGTTATAAATGGGTTATAATCCCATTAACTATAAATATATCACCTATAAACCATAGTTATTGGACTTATAAACCAACTTAGCTAACTATGGGGCACCACCTTGTATGATTCAGCCAGAATAATGCAATGCAATACATCGCAAGCGTCGCAGTGTTTCCCCATTGCTCCCGCACATGCAGGTGGATCCAGAGTGGTCTTCCGCCCTGAGGCGTGTGAAAAGAAACCCTACCCGGATGGTACCCCAAAAAGATGGTGAATATTGGTGAATGGATGATAAAGCCCGAAATATAGTACTAGGTTTTGAACCCCCATGTAATTTGCCTACATTGAGATATCCCCACATCATTGTTGCTGGTTTGAAATATGAAAAAATACATCCATAGACATGTGGTGATGATCCCATTGACTATATCATATTCTCAGCGTGGTGGCTCAATCACCAACCAGTAGTTAGATATTCAAATCTTACTGTTTTTTTTTTCTGAAGTATGTGAGTCCTGTGAGCCTGTTTTTGCGTCCGCGAGAGGTTGAGTGCGTTGACGCTGATCCTTACGCGAGCTGGATTGGCGATGGATTTGAATGCCCTCTTGCGCTTGCGCTTTGTAGTGCTTCAGTCGAGTTTTGACGTGGAATCCGCTGAGGTTGGAGAAAGATTCGAAGATGTGGATGTTTGAGAACGACTATATAAATGGCATGGAATAACCAGAAGGAGATGGATATTTATGATATTCATCACCAAAACATGGAGATATCTTCACAAACAAAAACAGGAAGATGAACCATATGAACCAGCCAAAAAGTGGTGACATCAAGGAAACAAACCACCATTGACCATTTACCCTCTGGTGGTCGGACATGGCTAGCTGCCAAATCCCCCATTTCGATGAGTTTCCAAAACAGACAATTCTTGATGGGTTTTCCTACGATTTTCCCATGACCTCCAGTCAGTTCGCAGAATTTTCCCAGGGTTCCAGAAAATTGGGCGATGTTCCAATCGTTTTCCCATGATTTCCCATGAACAGCTCCAGTTTTCATGGGGCTTCAGGTCCTGCGCCTTGCGATGCTGCCCTGCCTCTGCGAAGCGACCGCGGCGGCTCTGCTGGCGACATGGCTGCTGGACCGAGCTCGAAATGTTGGCATAGATGGGATATATCTCCAGTGACTTTAATGTGTTTTTTTTGGTTGAAACAACTTAGGTTCGGATATATTTCTAGTGATTTTTTTCTTGAAGGAACTCAAGTATCTCAGGTTCTTTACAGGCTGCTACCCTCTGGTGCCATCGAACATGGCTGGAAAATCCAGCATTAATATAGATGATTATAGAATATTATAGATGCATATTGAGTTATTGGGGATTTCCCCATGTTTGCTGACACGCCTCCGAAGTATCAAGGCCAAGTTTTTTAGTGGTTTCTGATGGTTGATTCGCCGAGGTGAAGTGAGGTTTACAACGGTATAGGTGGAAGGCTTCATAGATCTCACTCAAAAGAGTGGCCCGTTCCTGTGCACCCCTATTTTGTGACACATCTAATATACATGCATACATGCATTACATTACATTACATTGCATTACATTACATTGCATTACATTACATTACAGTACAGTACAGTACAGTACATCACATCACATCACATCACATCACATCACATCACATACATCTATGTCTATACATCTATAGTCAGCCAGTTATTTTTTCTGGGCGCCGGATGAATGATGACAATGATGACAAGTGAGACCCACCCGAAGTGACAGATCCATGAAATCTAAAGTAAAAAAACCCGATTTCTCATGATCAAGGGATGACATTTTACGCAGGTACATCAGTACATCAGCACACATTTCCCATCGATCCATTTCTGAGACTGGCTGTGGCTGGTAGCTGCAGGACTTCCCTCCGCTCTGGGCTGCAATGTTGGGCTTTGTGGTCGCTGCTATCTCTCCAGCCGTGGTGGTGCCCTCATTGTTGGCCCTGCAGGTCGGGGTTGGATGGGTTGGATATGGGGGACCAGATATGGGGATTCCTGGGGGATGGGTACCTGGTACCACCATCAGTATCTACCAGTACATGGCACCAACCTAGAGGTTTGGACCCACAATCATGATACAATGTGATTTCGCATTGGGGATAACTTGGATAACTAAACCAAGCATTTTACCGGGGATGTTCTGGGGATATCTGGATGAATTTGATCATGACAAAAAACGTCGTGACAACACCGGGATGGTGGTTTTTTCGGGGTGACTATCGCCAAATTGAAGGGTTTTGCCATATTTCTCTGATCATTGCATCCTTTTGATTGTGATTTCCCATATTTTCTCCGGATTTTCCAATGTAAATTTCGATGTATAGGTGATTTCCCATATTTTCTCCGGATTTTCTCATGTCAACTTCGATGTATAGGTGATGTCCCATATTTTCTATGGATTTCCTGCATGGAAACCCCTTTTTTATAGGGTATGTTCCATATTTTCTTATGATTTTCACATTGATTTCCCCTATTTTCCCATGATGTTCTTATGAAAATGCCCTAAAATGCCGTGGATTTCCATGGATTTCCAGATTTCCCCAGGACCAAGGCTTTGGTGTGGAAGCTGGAATCCCAACTATGGTGGTAGCTGCCGCACCGTTGGACGATGTCTTGTCGATTGCAGGTTGGATGTGGGCTGATTTCCTGCGGAGTTTCCACCAGAAAAATAGGAAAAAAACATGTTTTTTTTTTTAAATATCCGGGAAGAGATAGCGGTTTCTATGTTCTGTGTCAATTTTCATATTTTTTTGGTTTTAAAGCCAACGGGGTTTTGGGGTGCCATTTTTGTTGGTCCTGGGCAAGAAGCGGAGACGTATGCTGGTGTTTGGAGCAAAATAGGCACTACAGCATGCACTATATTGTGGACGTCAAAGACAGCATTGACGGCATTGCTACACAGCAAGAAATTTTGTGTCCCATCAGTTGTTGGAACAGAGTTGGATTCTGCAATCACACATGACTTGTTAGAGAGATTTATGCCTCTGTTTTTGTTGATTCAAACAAGGTACTTGTACCGCCTCTCAAAAACACATCCTTACAAGCAATAAAATTGGCTCAATCCACCAATTTTTGAGAAACCCAAATCATAGTGAAATCCCCATGAAACACCGTCTGCTGGAGCCCTGATGAAATCCACGCCGTGAGGTTTCGGCATCTGCTTGGGGATTAGCTTTGCGGAAAGCAGCTGGCTCAACTATGCCAGGGCACCTCTGGAACTACTTTTGGGCCTGGGTCGCTCGGTGGGGTTATGGGCCTGGGCCATCATCGGCCTGTGGATGGTTTGGAGCGCCATCATATGCCAGACCCCCCCTTGAAACTGAGCGATAGCTATGGTGGTTTTCTGAAGTTTATTGAGGCACAGGGATGATTGGAGCCGCTTCTCGGCTGCAAAGAGCAGTTGGAAATGTGGGGTTCTTTGAAGATCCGCGATTTACAGATGATCTTTCCAGCTACAAACCTCCATTTACAGTGTACAGTGATTTTCCATTGAGATGTTTGATTTCCGGAGGGTACTCCACAATTCGCAATGTTTAACAGGAGAATGATGGCTACTGGAATCAATCAATCACTGGTTGGTGGTTTGGAACATTTTATATATTCCATATATTGGTAAGAATAATCCCAACTGACGAACTCATATTTTTTAGAGGGGTAGGTATACCACCAACCAGATGAATTTAGGTGTATTATACCCCATGTTCAAAGCCTTGAAGCAGACATCCAGCTGCCTCAGTGAGTGCAGGCGCTGCTCGCGGTATTGACTCCAAGCTCTAACGAGGAGGAGACGAACGGTTCGTGGTTTCAGGATGTTTCAAGATGTTTCAAGGTCTTGATTGTAGGGAATATACTATGATTGATGATTATAGGGAATGATGATTATAGGTCTTTCATTTTCGGAAACCCTGTTGCTTGATGATTATAGGGAATGATGATAGGGAATTTTACCATGCAATCTATTCGGGGTTATCACAATCCATGAGCGAAGAATCCCGTTCTCAACCAAGATGTTTGTCATGTTCGGGCCTACACTGGGATATGACATCATGGTGATGGAAAATAATGGAAAATAGATGAAAATAGCTATCTTCTGGTGATGGAAAACCTCATAAAATATAGCCATGACATAACGAAAATTGGATTCCGTTGTGTTTTTCAGAATGTCCATCCTACTTTATATTTTCATCCCACAAGACTTGGGTTTTTTTGATCTCAATTGAAGAATCACCTGTGTAGGGGATAGCAAGATTGAGTGCCTGGTGAAGACATTGTGTGTCTCAAACGATCTCCATTAAGATGGCCTTTTCACTCACTTGACGTGGCCCGTAAAGTGGCAGGAAGGCGCAAAGGACCTGCGACTGCTGCTGTTGCTCAGCGCAGCCCTGTGCACCGCCTTTGGTCTGAGAGAGGCGCCACTGCGCCACGACCAGAATCGCCGTGTTGGATCGGTGCTTCCAATGGCTATAACTCTCCAGTGGGTATGTGGGGAGCGAGCTAAGGAGGGGGTACCCTCTGGTAAACGTTTACATAACTATGGAAAATCTCCATTTTTCATGGGAAAATCCACTATAAATGGTCATTTTCAATAGCTATTTTGACATAACCAGAGGGTATCTGTGTTCCCTCTGGAAATGGGGAGCCCCAGGGAGTTTCCATCAGATACTTACATTGCTGGCTGCAGGTGGGCTTTTCTGGTGCCGCAGCACTGGCGGTTTTAGTACTGGGCGCTGGCTGCGCAAGAGGCCAGCCATCTCCTTTGCTTTGAGCCTTTAGAGGAAACCTGCAGACCCTGATTCATTGGATTTAAGCATCAAAAATGGTGATTTCATGGGATTTCATAGGGATCCATGGGATACAACCCACCTAAAGGTGCGTTGTTGAGGTTCTGAGTGGCTACAACACCATGGGATTTTCACAGCGCAGCAGCGTTACTACAGGTTGGGGTCCAGCTGCCAAGCCAGTGTCTGCCAGCATAGCAGATCTTTGGACGAGGCGAGTCATGGGGGATCCCCAGTCGGAAAACCATGGTTGTTTCAATACCAAAATGGTCATCCATGACTTGGATGATCTTTTGGGGGGGTACCACAACATGGAAACATCCAGTCTTTCGAAGATGATTCGTGTTGAAAGGCAGTGAAAATTCCGACGTTTTCCTGAGTCTTGGAGTCAAGCTCACCCAAGTTATTGGTCCTTTTTGAATCTTTTTGATGCAAATCAATGGTGAAGGTCCTCCTTCTTAGGACATCTCCCCGCAGTGAGGCTTGCCCAACCCTTGCTTTTCAGCTTGGTCGGAGCATCAGTGGTGGAGCCTTGATGACATCTTGCGGAGAACTGTGGGTGCAGGGGCGTCCTGTTCCCACTTGCTTCATTAATAGAAGGGTTAGCATATGTTGGCATCCATTGAACAACCACTGGGAAAACTATGCTACTGGGTTATACACTATAGATGCAAACCATGCAAACTCGACCCATTTTTTTCCACAGAAAAAATGATGAATCAATATCACCCCCCAAAAAGTAGACCTAGACTCCTAGACTTCCAGACTTCGACAAGGTGACCGACTTGGAGACAGAAACCTTGGCTGGTGGACTTCTGATCATTTTCATCGCTGGTCTGGTTCGCTTTTGTGCCGTCATGCTGGCGCTGAGCGGCCGTGGCATGAAACAACAGGAGTCGGATGGATGACATCCCCGGCTGCCAACCGGCCGCACATGAACTTAGTGTGGTAAAACCAATTCAATAACCAGCCATGACTGGGTGTTACATCATCCCCAAAAACATCAAAAACAAGGTAAACCCCACAAGGTGTTATGGTCAAATATCAATTTGTCAATGATTCAATCCCCATTCATCATGGTTCAATCGCCAGTTTCTGATGGCGAAATCGAATGAAATCGACATGTTTGATCTGAGTTTCCTTTTTTTTGATGGGCAAATCACAATTGTTTGCTGCTTACATCCGCATTTCTGCTACATCAGCATCTTACAGCATCTTGCTCAAACTGAACAACTCCTTAAACTCACCAGTTCTGAACCCTCATGAAACACGTTTCCCTAGTGCCGTTTCGCCCAGAACGGGCAGGAGAAGTTCTTCACGGCCATCGCTTGGACGCCCAAAGCCACGGTTCAGGCAGCCCTGGGAGGCCTGGCGCTCGATGAGGCGAGGGAGGACAACGAGGAGCTGTGCCTTGGCGATTTCCCAGCTGGAAACCAGTTGGCTATGGATCAATACCTATTAATACCATTTTTAGGGGGATGAACATCCATAAATCCCAGCTATTTTGATGTGAACTACAGGGGTACTATTGGTTTTGACACACTGCCAGTTGAGTAGCGTTTTTTTTTCCGGATGCAAAAGAGTAAATAGAGTGGGAACTCCACAAGACATGTTATGCCCATGGCGTAGGCTTCCATGCAGACAGCGTAGGTTGCGTAGGCAGTCGCGAAGGCTTGATTTAGCCTACACGGTGTAGGCTTTGCGTAGACACTCGTTGACAACAGTTAGAACCCATTCACTTTTGCATTGGTTCGTTGTAATGTCAATCTTCTTCCTCCTCTGGATCGTCAACTTCCTCTTCGTCATCATCTACAAACGAGTAGCTCCCAGCATCCCAATTGCATAGCCAAACGTCATGCGACAATTGGAAACAAAAAGGAATCATAGCCGCGTAGGAAAGCCTACACCGCGTAGGCTCGCGTAGGAACCCCTTTGTATCAGAAACCATACCCCGCGTAGGCTACCTCAGCGTAGACAGATGCGTAGGTTATATGCTACTGGTCACCGAAAGACAACGATAAAAAACGCTGCTCCGTTGATGAGTGGTTAATAGTAAAGATATTGATTAGTACATCACCAATATGATTGATGTTAATAGTACTCTTCAGTTGATAAGGACTAGTTTCCATGTCACTGGAATAGTTATTAATTAATTTACTATTGGCCATTTACCAATATTAACCCATAGTAATAGTAAATACATGTTAGCAATTGTTAATATGGGTTAATATGGGTCAATATTATATATATAGTATGTCATGATATAGTGGTTCAATATCGTTAATAGTGGTCAACTGGGGTTACCATGGTTCACAACCATTGGTCCCAAGCTCATCATCAATTGATGAGTGGTCAGAATGATTCACAGTGGTCAATAAAGGTTAAGAATGGTTAATATTGGCCAATAATATGGTTATAATACTTTATAATGTGTAGTGGTTAAACATGGTTCATCATGGCTAAGAGTGGTTAATAATGGTCAACGATTATACATATCCACATATTAATTTTGGGGATTATCAGTGAATGGTTAATAGCGAAGCAATTGATGAGTGGTTACCCTCTGGTAAACTAACATAACTATGGAAAATCACCATTTTTAATGGGACAACTCACTATAAATGGCCATTTTCCATAGCTTTTTGTAAGTTTACCAGAGGGTAATAATCGTGAATATTGTAATGTGATAAAGCCAATCATAAACAATCCCATCAACCAACCATGAGGGGGGGGTCATTTTACATCATTCCAACTAGGGGTATATCCAATAGTTAGCATCTATTGGGGATGGTTCATTATTGGGCTTACTACATTCATTGTTGTAATACAATGTGTTTTTTTTTTTGTGGTTAACCGTGGTTTTAGACCAGTTGATAGTGGTTAATTCATGTTGATATACCGGTTAATATGGTTCATACTTGTTTATGTACCCATTAGTAGTGGTCAATAAGTGTTGATTAGTAGTTAATGTGCCCATTACATCGATGGATCAGTGATTAACAATGGTTGATAATATGGTTAACATTCCACTAGTAGTGGTTAATAATGGTTATCAGCAATAGAAAATGGAGTTCGTGTACCCACTAATGTTATTAGTATATTGATGTTAATATCTCTAGTAAGTGCTTAGTCTAGGGGCCTAGTTAGTAGGTCCCCAGCGGGGTTATCCCACTAATCTGTTACTAAGCGATGATCCTCAAAGTAATAATAACCTTCATTATCGTCAACCATTCATGGTCTATTAGCATAATATATTATATATATACAGCACATATATTTACCTTTAGGATATTACTATTAGTATATTGCTGCCATTGCTAACTAATTTCCTTTACCGTTCTTACGATTCGTACATTAGCCATTAATTGGTGAATACTATAGTATACCATAGCAAATATATGTAAATATAGTATATATTATTTTTTAGTATAATCAGTATCCATTATTAATTCCGTAGCTATGGAAAATCACTATTTGAATAAATAGGTCAACAATCCGAACTCATCTATAAATGGGCCATTTTCCATAGCAAACTGGCACAAATTACCGGAGTGTATTACCTATACATTCCCCATAGACAGATGATGTTACCAGCAATAAACCTGCATTTTGATCGGTGATATTTCCGTTACTTGTTGACGATTAAATCCTCATTAGTACGGCACGTCAATAAATATTGTATTTTCCTCTGGTAATTTAAGATAGCTATTGAAAATCTCCACTTCCAATAGGTAGATCAACTATATCTGGGCCATTTTCCATAGTTATGTTAGTTTACCAGAGGGTAATCATTAATAGTATATCAGCCTTTAGTATATTACTATTAGCGTAGTATATTGCTCTTATGTTTAATCATGAATCACGGCTAAAAGTTAGTAAACTGTACTTACTATTAACCATTCATAGTTATATTACTCTTGCAATAGGGATACCATATTACTATTGCAATCAAAATCACATATTAACCAAAAACAATATCTTCACCTTTAGTATATTACTATTAGTATAGTATGTTACTATATAGTACTGTTATTATTACTATGTACCATACTACTATAATATAATACTATTATTATTATCAATACATGGTAACATGATCTGCAAGCAATATGTACATATATACATTACTATCTGGGGATTCACCAAGTACTATAGTATATTAATATTGATCTTGAATAGTATATTTACAATCTTTAGTATCAATCTTTAGTATATTACTATTCATACATATTTAGTATTACTATATACAATGCCAACACTGGATTAATAACCCCAAACGGCTGTTTAGTTGGGGGGTGGGTACCATTTGAGTATCAAATGATCACTATTTGGGGTACTCCCCGCCCGAATTCATAAACCATTGTGTTCCGGGGTTGACATTATGTTTTTACATTATATATATAACTGGTATTATAATGTATGTATAGCTATTATTACTGGCAATCCACTATTATTGGTAATGCACTAGTTATATATATTTATATATATATATCAGTTATACATAATTATATATATAATTACCAGAATATACCAAGACTAGTTATACATTTACAATCTCTGATTGCACTAGGTATATATACATTGTATATATATATATATATATTTGGTTGGTGGTTTTGAACATGTTTTATTTTCCATAATATATGGGATAATCCTTCCCATTGACGAATTCATATTTCCCCACCTGCCAGGTGAGGGTTGTTAGATTTTATGTCAGTTGCCTCCTCCTCCTCCTGCCTCGTCCTCCTCTCGTCCTCCTCTCCTCCTCCTCCTCTCCTCCTCGTCCTCCTCGTCCTCCTTGTCATCCTTGTCATCCTTGTCGTCCTCTCGTTGTCCTCGTCGTCCTCGTTGTCCTCCTCGTCCTCCTGCTCAACTGCGACTCGCGATCCACAGTGTTCGCTGCCGGACTCAACCACGACCATCCACGCCCAGTGTTCCCTGCCGGACCTCAACCACGACCATCCACGCCCAGTGTTCCCTGCCGGACCTCAACCACGACCATCCACGCCCAGTGTTCCCTGCCGGACCTCAACCGCGAGTATCCACGCCAAGTGTTCCCTGCCGGACCTCATGTAGGAAGATATGGGACAAAGAATGTGCAGAAGAAAGTTAGAAAGAATGTCAGAAAGAATGTCAGAAGATATGCCAGAAGATATGCCAGATAGAATGCCAAATAGAATGCCAGATGAATGCCAGATAGAATGCCATGAGAATATATGCCAGAAGATATGCCAGATAGAATGCCAGAAGATTTGCAGATAGAATGCCAGAAGATATGCCAGAAATATGCCAGAATAGCCAGATAGAAAGATATGCCAGATAGAATGCCAGAAGAGTATGCCAGAAGATATGTCAGAATAATGCCAGAAGATGTCAGATAGAATGCCAGAAGATATGTCAGATAAATGCCAGAAGATATGCCAGATAGATGCCAGATGCCAGAAGATATGCCAGATAGAATGCCAGAAGATTTGCCAGATAGAATGCCAGAAAATATGCCAGAAGATATGCCAGATAGATATGCCAGAAGATATGCCAGAAGAATGCCAGAAGATATGCAGAAGATATGTCAGATAGAATGCCAGAAGATATGCCAGATAGAATGCCAGAAGATATGCCAGAATATATGCCAGAAGATATGCCAGATAGAATGCCAGATAGAATGCCAGAAATATGTCAGATGTGCCAGAAGATATGCAGATAGAATGCCAGAAGATTTGCCAGATAGAATGCCAGAAGATATGCCAGAAGATATGCCAGATCATATGCCAGAAGATATGCCAGATAGAATGCCAAATAGAATGTCAGAAGATATGTCAGATAGAATGCCAGAAGATTTGCCAGTAAGAAAATGTATAAATGTCATGGTGGGGATCACACGAAGTAAAGTAATTTTCAAGATGGTTATTGCACCACGAACCCTATATATATGATACACTAGTATATACTATACTTATAGATACTTGGATTGTATTGGATTGTCTTATGTTGGATATATTTTTTTCACCAGAAATCACTAGTACTTGGTAAATCCCCACACGTTGTCCATCGTTGTCCGCCGTCGAGGCTGGGGCGGCGCCTTCTGGCCGTGGCCGTGCTTTGCATCCTGGTCACGGCCCCGCCTGGGGCGACACTGATTGCGCTGATGGGGCCACGGCTTCTCCAGAAGGCAGGGAAGAAACGCATGTTTTTTTACAATATCATATTTTTAATAGTTATAATATGTGTTCTTATTTATTTTCAGAATGTATATATATATATATATACGTATATTAGTAGTACATGTATACATATAGATATATTTGTGTTTAGTTATTTATGTATATATATATATATATGTAGTAGAGCATGATATAGTATGAATTGATATGGTATGATGTAGTATGACATTATAGAATACGATATGAGATGATATGGTACGATGTACTATGATATGGTGTAATATGACACGATGTAATATTGTATTATATTATGTAATAGTATGTAGTAGTAGGAATAATGATCGCAATAGTAGTAGCAGTAGTAGCAGACATGACTAAGCAGTAGCAGTTTGCCTGTAAATGCAAAAGATAATAGCACGAGTAATAGTAGTAGTGATGATCATAGCAAGAACCGTGATCAGAATTCATTAGATACACACATATTTTACATGTATAGTCGAGGACAGGTGATAAGAAGAGACTTACATGCTTACTGGATCCTAAAACCCTTGATTCAGGCATTTCTGGGGAAAGTCCTGGTTTTCAAGGGTGTAGTAAGCAGGTTCCTGTATTTTATAGGCAAGCCATCAACAAATAAAACTGCTTACTGCACCCTTGTTGAAAAAGGAAAAAACCTGATCAAGTATGACACACATATAAATAACATTGCACAAATTATGAAGCCGACACCCGGCCACCCTCTTAGCAACGAGATTTTGGAGCTTTCAATCTTGGCCCACCTGCAGGGTGAGGGAGCTCAAGGCCACTGGCCAACCATTGCGGCAGTGGGTTTCAGCCTTTCTCTTCGCTTTGAAACATTGCAGGCATATCAAGGAGGACTATTGAGCCATATTGAGGCCATATTACGGCCATATTGCGCTGATATTGAGGATGCAACATGTAGATACGACGCCATCGCAAATCACGGTTGATACCACAAAAATGGGCTTGGGGGATTCAACATGGTTCAACATAATTCCAACTGATCCCACAAATCTCAGGTAAAGCTGGGTGGTACTGGTGCTGTGTGTGGTACTGGTGCTGTGTGAGTGGTACTGACACCAGTACCATGCGGGCATCGGAGCAGAGGCCTGGGCTTTGAGTTTTTCAATACATTTTTGTGTTATGTTTGTTGTTGTTTCTTCGGATCGTGCCAAGGTAGTGGACGGCGCTTTGGAAGATATCGAAGCAATCAAGGTTGATTCGACATGTTGTCATTAAGTGTTTGCCAATCCTTTTATGGGAATCCACTGGCACGGCCGCTCCTCAAGAAACCTGGTACCCTGGTGAACATCAAAACAGCTGCATGGATGTTCATTCCAAAAAAATGGCACGGAAGGTTTTGATCCATCCTTATATTAACATCCAACGAAAATCTCTACTCCGACTACACGGTTTAGTCTTAAAAGCTAGGGTTGACCAGGATGTTTGTGCCCAGTCATCGGATTGACGGTGTGCCTAATATTTTTGTGCTCAAAGGATTCAAAAACTTGAGATTGGAGTGGTTAGCAAAACGTGGGAGGTTTGGCATCCCTCGTGACGCAGCTCGCCGCCTTTCCAACTTGGGTTCCACATATAGGTATATGTTTATAGCCATGGTCATCTTGGTTACCCTGAACATCCCTTAACATCATACAATTATGGACATCGATTCCAGCACCTGTCCAAACAAATATGCAAAAATCGTCAGAAAGGGTCTCCTCCAGGGATTCCAGGAAACATATCTTGCCGTAAAAAATCATCCACATTTTTTGGGTTTTGCACACACCGGTCATTTTGAAGAAATATTGGTTTTCGATTTTATACTCGGCATGTGGTGGTTTTCCAATTAATACCCCCTCAGTGTAGCATGCAAAAACTCCAGGGGGATATCCCAAAATCTCTCGGTGCCGCAGGCGGTGTTCACCATGTTCATCAGTGGTTTGGTCAATGATCTCGGTGGTCTGCAGGCGGGAAAAAAATCAATCAAATCACCATCCCAAACATGGAAAATGAAACTGCAACAGATGAGCTATGTCAAAGTGCAACTCCCTAGAATATGGCCATGTCAAGTGATACAAGTCACACGTCCAATCGCAAATCGAATCAGCAGGTTGGTGATGGCCAATTGGAAGTGTGCCATGGCCGGATATTGATGGGGGTATTGATGGGATATTCATTGGGATATTAGTGAGCTACAGTAATGCGGGCAAGGGCCGCTACCAACCCTACAAGCACGCGCCATTTCAGTGCGTCGAGATTTGGCCCGCGGGTGCGGAATTGCTTCGTTGAAGTTTCTCTCTTGCCGGCGCGCGTGTTGAGCAAGGCATGCGCTAATTTTTTTTTCTAACATTCACAACTTCAGGGGAGAGCTCGGGCCCTGGGGGGAACACAACCGAACCGAGGGGCGCAAAGGAGGGAAATGAGAAATGGGAAATGCCGGCGAAATTTTAAAAAGAAAAAAGTTGTAAAGACATGCTTAGCAGGGTTTAAAGCAATTTCGCCAAACCGATGCTAAAAAGTTGTTCTATTAGTACCAATCCTTGTCCTTAGAAACAGCGGTTGACACACACACACACACCAAAAAAAAACACATACAGTCACATACAGTCACATACACGCAAACACACACGCAAACACACAGACAGACACAGCAGAGAGACCCAAACACACACACAAACACACAGACACAGAGACACAGAGACACAGAGACACAGAGACACAGAGACACAGAGACACAGAGACACAGAGACACAGAGACACAGACACACAGACACACACAGACACACACAGACACACACAGACACACACACAGACACACACACAGACACACACACAGACACACACACACAGACACACACACACACACAGACACACACACAGGACACACACAGACACACACACACAGACACACAGACACACACACACACAGACACACACACAGACACACACACACAGACACAGACACACACACAGACACACACACAGACACACACACAGACACACACACAGACACACACAGACACACACAGACAGACACAGACACACAGACACACAGACACACAGACACACAGACACACAGACACACAGACACACAGACACACAGACACAGACACACGGACACAGACACACACACAGACACACGGACACAGACACACGGACACAGACACACAGACACAGACACACGGACACAGACACACGGACACAGACACACGGACAGACACACGGACAGACACACGGACAGACACGCACACGCACATGCAGATGCACACAAAGTAGTTTCTTGAGATTGCCTGAAATGGCACATGCTGCCGCAGCGAGAAATTGTGCTCGAACCCCCCATCAACACCGCCCGCTTTGCACTGAAGTTTGAAGGCTCAGATTGCCAACTCCGGCGGAAGCATACTTGAACTGATTTGCACCTGCTGACCTCATTGAACTTGTGACGAGAAGGCCCATAATAACCGCTAATCCCTGTAGCATTCAACTCAGGCGATGGTCCTGACCCAGACTGACTTGGACAACTTCATCAATGCACTTCCAACGCAAAGGGTTTGCTTCGCGTCGCTTGGATCATTTGGCTCGGTCTCGCACGCTTAGCTTTTTTTGGAAATTTGCAGCCTGAACAGACGCCCATGAGGAAGAACCTATCCAAAGTTGCGGCCTGCCAGTCCGAGCAGCTTGGCTCAATGGGTGGCCGCCAGCAGTGCGCAAATGCTCCAAAGTGCCGCGCTGAGGAATGGAACCTACTGGGTGATGACCATGGAAGATGGTCGCCAGGAGCTTGGAGAATTGGTCAGGTGTGTGAGGACTTACCGTTGCCACCTCGGACTGTTTGATGTTGCCAAGGCGGAGGGTAACCCATGGACAAGGATGTGGGAGATGAGGAACTCGTGCCCCTCGACGAGGACATGCCGGAAGACCTGCAAGAATTGTCGCCCAGCTGCATTTGTGAGTGCAGTCGGTCAGTGTGCAGAGCCTCAACAACAGCCAGGTGCAGCTCTTCGTACCCGGCTGAGACCTTCCGCATGTACCAGCGCTGCATTCGCGGACAACGGCAAGTGGCGCAATCCTCAATGCAAAAAGCATGCGGACAGATGTGGTAGGTGGGTCAATGGGTCAATCACAAACCTTCAATTGGCTGGCTATCCTGCGCTGCTGGCTGCCTGCTTGCTTTCGTCTAGCATAGCGCGGGTCCAAGGGCAAAACACTATGGCAGTGAAGGGCGAAACACCATGGCAGTGAAGGGCGGATCGGGCCCGCGGCCCGTAGCCCAGAGTGCAAAACGTCACTTTCTGAACCGACTAGAAACTAGCTTCAAACCTTCAATAGAAACTAGCTTCAAACCTTCAATCCGAACCTAGCTAGCTCCAAACCTAATTCCCTTGAGTCGTCGGATAAAATGAAACCCCCTACCAGATGATCCTGCGACACTCGCGATTCTTCAACACTGCCCTTCTCTTGCCTTTCGTATATTTTGCGTTGCTTCTCGGGCGCGCACCCCCTTGGTTCCCTGGGGTCGGCGGATATTCAAGTCAGTATTCTTTGGGCTATCGGGTTCCCTTTCCCACAGCAACACAGATCCACCAGGTACGTTGTTGGCACGCTGACGCAGCCACACACCATTGTACAATACAGAGCAACTTGGCAGGGATTGTGGCCGCTGGGAATTTTCGGGAGCCGCAAATCAGGATCCTACAGAAGCGTGGTCGCTTTGTGCGTTTGCCTTCTACTTTTGTGCTCTTGTGCATATCCAACATTGCAGGAAGGAGAGCTTTTGATTATTCAATTGTTCGGATCATGTGTCAGGTCCAGGCTGCTACATGCGTCAATTGCGCGCAAACAGAGGCTCAGTGCTAACGTGTCCCGCCCCAAGTTGGATGATGGCTCAAGGTTCCTGAAGGTTTCCCACAGGGTCGGAAGTGACCCATTGAATAAGGTCGCACGTGCTTTCTAATTATGCAACGTATGTGCAAAAGTCACATCATTTATTTGATATCCTGTTATTGCAACATGTCTTTCCAGTCCCCACTCAACTTCATATGTTGCAGTGTCCGTTCTGGATTTAGAAGGGCTTGGTAACCAGTCTCAGCAAATGCTTGCAATCTTGGTCGTCCTGGGTTTGTTTGCAGCAGAACTATATGCATGTTTGTTTCTTGCTGAGAATTGACCAGCTGCATATGAAAATGACAACAATTTGAGGCATCAACAAAACTTCACTTCTGACCCATTTGTGTCGGACTCACTGACTCGGAGTTCTGCACAGTCAACAGTCGTTGGCATCCCCCCTCATAAATGAGGTCATTGTCCGTTCATGGTTTTGGTTTATCACACAGCGGCAGGCAGAAAACAGACGCCTCGTGCATGAGGCGGTGCTGCGGGGAAGACTCCAGGGTTTTTTCTGTGAGCAGCCGATGACGTCACGAATTTCGGCTCATGTACCCGCGCAGTTACATATGATATATGTACGTATATACATAAATTTAAAAAGATAGAAATGCATGTCCATGTTTCAAATCAGAAAATATTTATTTTTCCCGAACGACAGAACCTATGAAGCACCGTGGACTGCAGCCGGTGAGACTGATGCCCCGGCGGAGGAAACTTGGAAGTAAGAGACTCAGCCAAGATTTTTGGCGAGCTGTGCGACTAAAAGCTGTTTCGTTGCCGAGGCCTGGCGATTACCTGGTGCACGTTGCAGCTGATGACAACTACTTCATCAGCGCGAGTGAATACCAAACCAAGTACCTCGAACTTGGCACCTGGACAGCAGATGTGGCTTTGAGGTCTGGCGTGATGCACCCCCACACTCATCCCTTCTGCCATTTTTGCAAAATCCATCTTGTCAGTGCGTGTTAGCCCTTACTCTCGCGCGTAGCAGAACGCATTTTTTGTGGTAGTTGTAGTGCCTGTTTTCTTTCTCTCAGGGGGGCTATTCCCCTGAAACTGCTGACATAACACCGCGTGCTGCATTTTTGTTTTGCTTGCGCAATGGGAAATGCCGGCGAAATTTTAAAAAGAAAAAAGTTGTAAAGACATGCTTAGCAGGGTTTAAAGCAATTTCGCCAAACCGATGCTAAAAAGTTGTTCTATTAGTAGCGGAATATATTTGATTCTTAAAAACGACCTGAAGCGGACGAGACAAGTTCAGCCGTTTTCTTTGTCAAACCATTTCACCAAAAAGAAAAACATTTTCACACTTGTTTGGCTAAAGTACATGTTTTTGCCGGCGGGGAAACCGGCCAATATTTTGCTTTGTTTTTAGTGGGGTGGGGCCTAGGTTCCTTGGCGCTTGCTGCTTGACGTGATGCTAGACCATGGATGGGGTGGGGTGGGGCGGGGTGGGTAATAACTTAGCGTTATAACATCTTGTGTCAGGTAACTTCCCAAGACGCCCTTTCTTTGTCAAGTAAGTTCCAAGACGCTCTTTCTCGTGTAACTTCCCAGACGCTCTTGATGCTACGTTGTAACGCCTATGTCAGGTAACTTCCAAGATGCTGCTGATGCTACGTTGTAACATCGTTTGCAAAGGCGTGTGAAGCTGTGAGGGTAAAAACCAAGTTGACCGACGAAGGGTTCCAAAACAGTAGGAAAACGATGTAAAACGCGATTTCCAAAGAAAAAAACATGTTGATTGTGAAAAAAATGAGCCTTTGAAAAGGCAATTTCCGCTGACAGGCGCACGGGATTGTGGTTTTCAAAGGTTGGCAAAGGTTAGCATACCGTCCTGTAAACCCCTGCGCAGACGTTTTTGAATGAAAAAACATGTATCAAATCCGTTTGAAAAATGTCATGTTGTTTGCCCTTGGAATCATGGCCAATCATATATATATATATATCTGTATGTATGTATATATATATATATATGTATGAATATATATATATATATGTATGTATATATGTATATATACTGTATATACTGTATATACTGTATATACTGTATATACTGTATATACTGTATTTACTGTATTTACTGTATATATGTATATATGTATATATGTATATATGTATATATGTATATATGTATATATGTATATATGTATATATGTGTATATGTATATATGTATACATGTATATATGTATATATGTATATATGTATATATGTATATATGTATATATGTATATATGTATATATGTATATATGTATATATGTATATATGTATACATGTATATAGATGTATACAGATGTATATATACATATATATATATATATACGTGTGTGGGCATGTGTCATGCAGTACCGTTGTCCAACCCATTTGCCATAAACAACCCAGAAAGAAGGCTTGGGTTATTAGCGACATGTTTCTTGTAAACATTATGGACAAAATTCACCACTTAAAAATGGATCTGCTTAGCTCCGTGCAGGGTATATATTTTTCTTCTTGCCACCTGTCCTTGACTTACACACATGTATATATATATATGTAAATGTTTATGCATGGTTGTACAGTAAATGTACTGTATTACTGCATATGTACAGGTAAACAAACAAATGAGATGATATTAACATGGGGAAACATATATGTGTATAGTGTATAATAAGCAAACAAAACTAGACGACGGATGGCCCGAGAGCGTAGAGGAGCAGAGTCTTCTGTTGTTAGTATGGAGACACTATATTAAAGATGTATTATAGGCAGACGAGAAGAGTAGTATCAAGACAATATATGACTAGTACAAGACAATAGTTTGCATCGTATTTTTGTAAAGTTTTTCATAAACAGAACTTTTTACAGACAGACGCTTTTGCACACAGAGACTTTTACACACAGAGACTTCTGCACACAGAGACTTTTACACACAGACGCTTTTACACACAGACGATTTTGCACACAAACACTTTTACACACAAACACTTTTACACACAGAGACTTTTACACACACAGACGCTTTTACACACAGACGCTTTTACACACAGAAGCTTTTACACACAGACGCTTTTACACACAGACGCTTTTACACACAGACGCTTAATACACATAGGCTCTTTTACACACAGACACTTTTACACACAGACGCTTTTACACACAGAGCCTTTTACACACAGACGCTTTTAGACACAGACGCTTTTGCACACAGAGACTTTTACACACAGAGACTTTTACACACAGAGACTTTTACACACAGACGCTTTTACACACAGACGATTTTGCACACAAACACTTTTACACACAGACGCTTTTACACACAGAGGCTTTTACACACAGACGCTTTTACACACAGAAGCTTTTACACACAGAAGCTTTTACACACAGACGCTTTTACACACAGACGCTTTTACACACAGACGCTTTTACACACAAACGCTTTTTACACATAGGCTCTTGTACACACAGACGCTTTTACACACAGACGCTTTTACACACAGAGCCTTTTACACACAGGCGCTTTTACACACAGACGCTTTTACACACAGACGCTTTTACACACAGACACTTTTACACACAAACGCTTTTACACACAGACGCTTGGACACACAGACGCTTTTACACACAGACGCTTTTACACACAGACGCTTTTACACACAGACGCTTGGACACACAGACGCTTTTACACACAGACGCTTTTACACACAGACGCTTTTACACACAGAAATTTTTACACACACAGACGCTTTTACACACAGAGCCTTTTACACACAGACGCTTTTACACACAGACGCTTTTTACACACAGACGCTTTTACCCGCGACTTTTACACACAGACGCTTTTACACACAGACGCTTTTACACACAGACGCTTTTACACACAGACACTTTTACACACAGACGCTTTACACACAGAGGCTTTTTTTACACACAGAGACGCTTTTACAAACAGACGCTTTTACACACAGACGCTTTTACACACAGACGCTTTTACACACACAGACGCTTTTACACACAGACGCTTTTACACACAGACGCTTTACACACAGACCCTTTTACACACAGACGCTTTACACACAGACCCTTTTACATACAGACTCTTTTACACACAGACGCTTTTACACACAGATGCTTTTGCACACAGAGACTTTTACACACAGGCGCTTTTACACACAGACGCTTTTACACACAGACGCTTTTACACACAGACGCTTTTACACACAGACGCTTTTACACACAGACGCTTTGACACACAGACGCTTTTACACACAGACGCTTTTGCACACAGTCTTTTACACACAGACGCTTTTACACACAGACGCTTTTACACACAGACGCTTTGACACACAGACGCTTTGACACACAGACGCTTTTACACACAGAGGCTTTTACACACAAACACTTTTACACACAAACACTTTTACACACAGACGCTTTTACACACAGACGCTTTTACACACAGACGCTTTGACACACAGACGCTTTTACACACAGAGCACACAGTCTTTTACACACAGACGCTTTTACACACAGAAGCTTTTACACACAGAAGCTTTTACACACAGAAGCTTTTGCACACAAACACTTTTACACACAAAACTTTTCACACAGTTTTCTTTTTCCGGCACAAGTAAAATCACAATTTTTCCTGAGTTTTTGCCGATCGACCCTCATTTCGTGCGAAAGGGTTGCTCGGGGACAAGTAAAATCGCAATTTTTCCTCAGTTTTTGACGATCGACCCTCATTTCGTGCGAAAGGGTTGCTCCAGCACAAGTCAAATCGCAATTTTACCTCAGTTTTTGCCGATCGACCCTCATTTCGTGCGAAAGGGTTGCTCCGGCACAAGTCAAATCGCAATTTTACATCAGTTTTTGCCGATCGACCCTCATTTCGTGCGAAAGGGTTGCTCCGGGACAAGTCAAATCGCAATTTTACCTCAGTTTTTGCCGATCGACCCTCATTTCGTGCGAAAGGGTTGCTCCGGGACAAGTCAAATCGCAAATTTTCCTCAGTTTTTGCCGATCGACCCTCATTTCGTGCGAAAGGGTTGCTCCAGGGCAAGTCAAATCGCAATTAATTTTACCTCAGTTTTTGCCGATCGACCCTCATTTCGTGCGAAAGGGTTGCTCCAGGGCAAGTCAAATCGCAATTTTACCTCAGTTTTTGCCGATCGACCCTCATTTCGTGCGAAGGGGTTGACGTTTCGTGACTCGCCGCCGGCACCACCCTCGGCCTTAAGAGAGAAAGATAAAAAGAAGGCGTGAGAGAGAAAAAGGAGAGAGAAAGGAGAGAAGATGTGAAGGTGAGAAGATGTGAGAGAAGGTGTGAAGATGAGCAGATGTGAAGAGGAGCAGATGTGAAGATGGGCAGATGTGAGAGAAGATGTGAAGATGAGCAGATGTGAAGATGAGCAGATGTGAGAGAAGATGTGAGGGAAGATGTGAGAGAAGATGTGAGAGAAGATATGAAGATGAGCAGATGAGAGAAGATGTGAGAGAAGATGTGAGAGAAGATGTGAAGATGAGCAGATGTGAAGATGAGCAGATGTGAAGATGAGCAGATGTGAGAGAAGATGTGAAGATGAGCAGATGTGAAGATGAGCAGATGTGAAAGAAGGTGTGAAGATGAGCAGATGTGAAGATGAGCAGATGTGAAGATGAGCAGATGTGAAGATGAACAGATGTGAAGATGAGAAGATGTGAAGATGAACAGATGTGAAGATGAGAAGATGAGATACAGATGTGAAGATGAGCAGATGTGAAGATGAGCAGATGTGAGAGAAGATGTGAGAGAAGAGGTGAGGATGAGCAGATGTGAGCAGATGTGAAGATGAGCAGATGTGAAGATGAGCAGATGTGAAGATGAGCAGATGTGAAGATGAGCAGATGTGAAGATGAGCAGATGTGAGAGAAGATGTGAAGATGAGCAGATGTGAGAGCAGATGTGAGAGAAGATGTGAAGATGAGCAGATGTGAAAATGAGAAGGTGTGAGAGAAGGTGTGAAGATGAGAAGGTGTGAAGATGAGAAGATGAGATACAGACCCCCACTATTGGAAGAACCCTGCGCTCAGACGCTCTCGGGAAAAATCAACAACTACGTGTTTGATATCCGGTCCTGAACGACAAACACATGCATAGTTTGTTTCAGCAGGAATGCGTTGAACGCAGGTACCTTTCAGTTTGCTGTGTGAGTCAGGTCGACAAACCAGAAGTGGAAGATACAGGCAAACTCGGGACTGGCGTATTTGGGTCACAGGCTGCCTCACTAAGAAAAGGTGTTTTGCCATGATCTTCACAATGGAAACATGGTTGTTTTTCGGGGGTATAGTCTTTGGTAATTCATCAAACATGGCAATGGAAAATCCTCCATTTGTTAAAAAAACTTTAAAACCCATTAAAACTAGAATTTTTATTTGCCATGTTTGATTACCCGAGGGTACCCAGACTTTGGACAAAAACTGATTGGGCACCGCTCAGCATAGTCTTGGCGGAAATGCTGCCGACTCAGGGCTGGACAAACCAGAGATGGATGTCGTCCCGGCAGAGACCCTGCCAGGCTTCTTGCAGAGACCGGCTGAGTTGGAGTTCCAGAACACAACATGGTCACCAAGAATTGGTTGCGGAAAAATTGGAAGGATGGATCATGGATCAAAACGCATGAAACATCAAACATGGGGGGATGAACATCCAAGTTACAAGCCACGATTTTGCGGAGAAAATTTAGGCCCCAAGGTGAACTGACCCATAACTTGTGACTTGGGGTCAGGAGAGCTGGAGAACTGCTAGTCAAGCATGTTCTTGATAATGACCTGAGGACTTCGGTCCTTGCTTTTTAGCATCTCCAAAAGGAGACTCATTGTGTAAATGTGACAAAAAGCGCTTTGGCACTGGCACAGACCAGCCGTGGTTTGCTCAAAGCACCGGATTGCGCAAGCAAAACAGAGACTGTCCACTGATTCGTGCATTTGCAGAAAGTTTGATCAAGCATAGCGTTGCTGCGATTTGATTGGAAGTGTGCATTGCTGTACAGCAGAAACTGTGTTGCTTGTTACCGTTGTGACTTCATTGCTATGCGCATCATTTGCCATTTTAGCACCATTTGCATACGATGAGAGGTAAGTTGAGGTCAATCTCAAAACATCAACTCTGCAAGGCAGCCCTTTTCGTACTGCATCAATTAGACATAGCCACACCTATCATACTTAAGTCCCTTTCTTTCAAAATGTGAGATATTAAAACATTTAAAAACTAACAACAAGAGCGAACACTACGACAAACCACAGAAACTTGGGTTCCAAAAATCTCGGACCTTGCTGCTATAGCTTTGCCACGAACAAAGATGGGTGGCATCAGCTCCGCATTGCAAGGACCAATCTCAAGCATCCTGGGGATTGATAAAACTCGTTTTGGGGTGGAATATCCATTTACATCCACAAATTACCCTCTGGTGATTTAACATAGCCATGGAAAATGGCCCATCTATAGATGGATTACCTATTAAAAATGGTGATTTTCCATGGCTATGTTAGTCATAACCAGATGGTATATATATATATATCTATAACTATCAGCTATCTGTAATCAGGGGATTCCGGGGGCCAGAATGGGAACCCCAACTTTGAGCGCCATTTGGGTTTGTCTTCTTCAAATGCCGCGGCATTTGGGTCAATTCTAGAGAAACCCATGTCAATTGGGTATCCCACATTCCCTATCCCATGAAATGCCCTAGATACTGCCCACATATTTTTTCGAGTTAAAACGCCCCATATTGGTCATGTTATTTTCAGACAAACCCATATTTTTCCCAATCAAACCTCCACATAGTCGCCATGGAATCCCTATTGTTGATTTTGACCCTCTGGTAATTTAGAATAGTCATGGAAGACATTTAGAATAGCCATGGAAAACCATGAGCAATATGAACCTCTAGTATAGTGCTATTAGTATATTGCTGTTATGTTCAACCATTACTCACAGATAGCCAGTCGTCAAATCCGCCCTGCTTGTTTCGCAACGCGAGTCTCTGAGGAGATTGCCAGCTTTCTGAGGTCCTCAGCCTCAGTGTTTTTTTTTGAGGATTTCATTGGTGGCCTGTGTCGAATTCCTGTTGAGCATAGTAGGTGTATGTAGGTGTATATTACATATATATATATGTATGTGTATATGTATGTGTATATGTATATGTATATGTATATGTATATGTATACATATGTTTATATATATAGGTACCTGTATGTGTAATATGCAGGTATCTGTTTTTCCGGGACCAGAGAGTCCAGTGCCAACTTAGCTGCCTTTAAGGAGGTACGAGGCTTCACGCTGAAGCCGGGCTGAGGATGAAATTTACAAGATCAAACATTGAAAAACCTGGAATTTGCTCCAGGATGTGCTTAAGATTTACAGTTGTGTCACCCGGAATGTTGGCCCAACGGCCACCATGGTTTCCGATGTCCGCTTTGATCCGTTTTGCTTCGAAAATCCCATGGTTTAGGTGCTGCACAGAGGATTATCGAGGCGATGGGAAAGCCACCGTCGCTCCAGTGGCTGCTGTCCTAGCCTGGTAGGCTTGCTGTCCTCATGGCATCCCACTAAATTGAACAATGACTACCACGACGCGCCTTTCGGTTTTGGATTGATATAAACCAAATAGGATGCATGACTTCATTTTTTTTTGCATTCGGAGGAATTGTATACGCTATTTTGTTTTTGTTTTTTGACAGTTACAGTAGTTGTTTTTGGGGCAGAGTACTATGTTCGACATTTTTATGGAGTTCAGTTAAAGATATGTCGAAAAAGGATTTTAAGAGTCGTGCGGTGTGGATGAGGTATCAAAGTGCAGGTCAATATTACTAGTTACTAGTTACTAGACGTGACTCTATGATACTCTTTACGCTTGAAATTGGGCTGGGTCAATAGCTCTGGGAATATTTTTTGATGAACATTCATTTACTAGCTACTACTAGTTATTTTGGTGTGAAATGTGGGATCGCAGGCTGGCTTGACCCATACGCAATTAGGCATTTCTGTTGAGCTGCTCGCTGTGATAGGACTTCATTTCCGTCAGCTTTCACAGTGCTCCCCTTGGACCAGCAGACCTTGTCGATTCAGACTGTTGAGAAAGTCGAGTAGGGAAAAGGGCACAGAAGATTAGTCTGAGACTAGGGTAGCCATGACTAGCCCATAATCCAGTGGATATTCTATGATATTCTCATCATTTTTCCCTGTGGAAAAGGGATATTTTTGGGTAAACTGAGGTCGATCCAAAGGTGTGGCCGGGTGAAGTGGTCACCGAAATTGGGGAAACATGTGGTGATCATCTGGTTTTTCATGGGATATATATATATATATACTGTATATATATATATATACATATTATGAATGGCAGCAAGAACTCTGAGATGATGCAACTGAAAGGGAGTGAAGATGGTCTCTTTGATCTCAATGGTCCAAACCAACAAAATGGGATCCGTCTGTAAAAATGGTTACCAACCTCCGGTGTGAAAATTGGTGGTAACCACTACTGCAAATCCACGCCACACCAACAATTCCCTGTGACAAGCTCTCTGCTGTTTTCGCCAAGCAGACTGTTCAAAAGGCTGTCCACAGCCAAAACCACCAGCACTGATCGGGTGACCACACCCAGGCAACGAACGTGTGAACCCTGTCACACCTATGGCAAAAGGCTCTCTTAAGCCCACCCACCCGCGAACCTGCTGCCCTGAGCCAGAGCCTATGGTTCGAAGATTGATCAAGGTTCCAACCTGACAAGGCAAAGTGAGGCACTCACACTCGTCAAAAACATTCTGTTGATCAATCTTGGTTCAAAAGCGGATCTGATGGGCTTTCCTTAAGCCATTTGATTCGATCGCGGGTCTGGGCACGGCTCCTGAGAATGGAGTCTTCGTCATGCAATCTGTAGTATCCTATTTTGAGAGTGGCTCTGAGAAAGTTGGCTTGCATTATCTTTGTCAGTGCGTCAGCCAGTTGGGCACCACCATGGACCCATCTTAGTTGGATGCCCTCCTTGAGGGATTCTTTTATGGATCGGGCCATGAGTTGTGTTCTAAATTCCGTGCATGACGGTGGTGCTGTCCTTGTTACTAGGTCATATAAACTCTTGCAATCAGTGACTGCCAAGTCGGAAAATTCAGGCAGTGTTGGTACTGTGATGGCAGGCTCAATCTTTAAAAGGGATTCCTCAGGATTACGCCAATTCGTGTCAGGATTATGGAGCCATCCCCAAAACAGGCGAAGCCATCCAAGTTGGTCTAGTGCTGCAGCAAGGGACACTGTCTCTGCCGCTAGGGTGCTCGTCACTACCTTCTGAATTTTCTTGGAACCCCATGTGATCGGGCTGATAGGACACTGGATATTCTCACAAATAGACTTGTGGGTGCCAACAATGACTAGACCTGTGTGTGAATCGGGCTTTCTTTGGGATGCGAATGAAGCGTCGGAAAATGCCATGAACCGAAAATCTTCAACAGGTATGGGTCTGATTCGAATGGTCACATCATGATGTTTCTTTGCCTCATGCAGTAAACGATTCCCTTCTAGGAGTGTTTCGATTTTGGCTTTGTTGATTGATGATTGCAACATGGATAGTCTACTGGATAGGTCAGGTCGTGTGTTCACTGCTGCATATTGGAGGGAACCTACGAGTCCACGTAGGTGTCCTCGCTCTGATTCCGTGACATCGGCCTCTACCTGAAACTTTCTTTGACTGTCAATTGGGATAGGTTTAATCTTTCTCACATACTGGGATTGGCTCAAGATTATACTATAATCTTCCATTTGGGTGAGGTCAATACCCGTGAAAGTGAAGGATCCCAATTTCTTTGAACCGAATGGATACTTTTCTTCAAGTTTCTTGATAAGCTCTTGGAATTCCTGATTGCCCCCGCAAACTCCATCATCAACGTGAATGCCAAGTACACCAGATAATTTTTGGGGATTAGTTTTATCACGAAGTACGAATGTGCAAGGACAAAAGGGACTTACCTCCATTCCTAGTGACGTCAGTTCAGAAACCAAAGCACAATACCACAAATATGGGGCGTCGATTAATCCGTATGCACTTTTGTTGAGCTTGCCTATTTCATGGGGTTGCATACCCATGGCTCGCCGCAGCTCTGGAACTGGATCTAAGCCCATGGTGCGGTCGGATTGTGGTCGACCCTGAAGAAACGCCGCCTTGATGTCGAATGACATTAGTTGCCATCCATGTGAGGCGATGGCTTGGAGGATGATCATGCGAGCTGTCTTACCAAGGGTGGGACTATCTCTGGGGATTTCATCTATCTTGGGGTCTTGGTATCCTAAGACAACTAGACGTGCCTTGGGTTTATGGGTCTTACTAGAGCACCTTTGGGAAATCTCATCTTGATTGGCATCATCTAGTGGCTTCCAGGTTAAAATCCATCGACTGCGCATGACCTGTTCGGGTGGAATCTGATTCTTCAAAACTTTGGTGATGGTATTGGTTTGGATCCAATTGTCAATTTCCTTTTGTTTGGCTTGTTCAAAGAGAGTCTTTTCTTGAGGGGTGAGTTCTGACATTTTTACTTCGGTGCGTTGTTTGGCACTGCCGCTGGACAGCAGAGTCCATGCAACTTGATCACTCTCCGCATTGGCATCTTTGGGCACGGCATGAGCAGGCACATCGAATTCACAGCGAAACGCAAAATCAGGGTGCTCAGTTGAAAAATAAACTTCATCATCATCATCGATGCACAAAAGTTGAACTGTGGTCTGTTCTGAATCGGATCCAGATTCTTGAGAATTGATGGATGGCTGATGACTATTAATTTCTGGCTCCTGATCTGGCTGTGCAAGTGATTCGGCTGTGCTCCCAAGGCGTTCTCGGGCCACCGCTGGTTCTGGCATGTGGGCTGGTGACTCGATGGGCTCCTCAATGTTTTCCAATGGGACATGTTCATCAATCGTGGGAAGTTGATTCATTCTGTCGATTTGGTTCTGGATATGAGTAAGGTCACTGGGGAGTTCGGGACCCTCGGGTTCACCCTCCGCTGGCAGTGATCTCCTAACGTGTTCCGGTGCGCTGCGAAAAAGTCGGCCACCTTGGGTCGTCCACACAGTGTGGTTACTATCTTGAAGGACTACATGATGGGGACCAATCCAACTAGGTTTATCACGGGACTGTGTTCTCCACACCATGACCCATTGACCTTGTTGAAACTGACCTCTCGAAGGGCATGACTTTCGGAGCACAGCACGACGGATGGCGTCTGAATTGTCGGCAACATGAAATGCTCTGCGTGCACACTCTCTGATTTGCAAATGTTTCCTAAAACCACCAACTGCATCTTGTTCAAGTTCTTGGATAGCTGTCATATGGCTAGGAATTGATTCATCACTGAGTATGGATCCAGGAAGCCGACTTTGTTTTCCAAACACGATGATTTCAGGAGCATACCCATGTTTGATACTCAGCATATTTTTGGATTGAATGCATAAGTTCAGGGTAGTTTGAAGATCTTGATAGTTATTTACAGGAATCTCTGTATCGACTTTGGTAATCATCTCTTGGAGAAACATGCCATGTCGTTCGATCTTTCCGTTTTGCCAGTGGGCTTCAGGGCAAGTGGTAGTGGTATTAATGCCAAAACGCTGACAAAACGTGGTGAATTCCTCTCCATTGAGTTCCGTTGCTGAATCCACTACAAGGTGCTGTGGCGCACCTGCCCATGAGACCCAGTGTTGATTAACCAAATGAACTACATCACTACCAAGGCGTGAAGGGGCTGCAACTGCGACATGAAAATGTGTACCTGCATCCAACATGTGATAGAAATGAAAAGTCTTTCCTTGGCTGTTGGTCCATGAGATCCCATCCATGTACACCTTGTGATTGAAATCTAACATGGGCTTCAAACTTCCAGGGCGCTGATGTTTTGGGGCAACATGAGTGGCACATACTGAGCAACGGAGTTCTCTGGCAGCATTGACTACCTCAGCACGCTGACCCATCGATTGCAAGGCTTTGGCTAACCGTTCATTACTTGGATGTCCAAGGTTACGGTGCATCAGTTTGATCTGATTCTGTTCCCACTTGGGTAGGCTGCAGAAACGTGACGTTTGTTCCCGTAGGGGACCTGACATTGTCTCTTCATCAAAGCCTGCTGGTGATGAATCTTTGGCCTGCTGGTCTTCGCCAGCTGGCAATCGGACTGCAGAGTCGTGGTGCGAGTGTGGCTGCCAACTATCAGATGAACTGCTGGTCGATTCCTCTACCATCGGCTGAGGTGCAGTGCTTGGCTCACTTCTAGCATCACGACTGGGTTCTTCTGGAGGGTTGGATGATGTTCCTGGTGTGTTCACTTTGAAAGCATCATCCCTACGGCAAGCAAACATTGTGATGTTCAATCGACATGCATGAGATGGCCTGACCAGCTGTCGATAGGATAATTGATCAAATTTCTCCCAATGCTTTTCAAATGCCACCTGACTTGATGGCCGGAGGATCATTAGAGATTTTCTGAATGGGGCTTCAGCGGCATGGATATGGCTTAAAGGGGCCATGGTCCTGTCCATTCCTCGACATGCCACTACACTGATCAGCTGCATATCATTGAACATCCCTTGAAGTGGTGTGAGTATATCGGATTGTGTTATCTCAAGCTTTCCAACTCGAGGGACAATTTTGTTGATTCTGGAAATTATTTCTTGGCAATCTTCCAAACAAGGTTCAACATACTGTTTGTGACCAAGTCTTCTGCGTTTGACCAACTGTTCTGCCTTTGGGATCGGATGCACGATTTCTGTCAGTGCAAAATTGGCCTTGCGGCTTTGGCTGTTGATCACCCTACCCGCGGGATTTGACACCAGGGTAGGTTCCCCCACTTGGCACTGGGAGAGTGCAATCAGTCCGGAGCTCCACTGAAATGGCCATTGGCGTGGCGATTTGCACATCACATTAGCTATCAACCTCGCAAATTTTCGGGGGTACACTTCAGAAAACACCGATCTTCGAACCAGTTGTCCATCAACATGTGTTTGACCCTCTATCACCTGATGTGCATGCTGTTTTCGACACGTTCGGCCATGCAATGCTTGGAACATAGCTGGGCTAGTCGTCACCACCACCAGGCGTTTTCGCATGGCAAGTCCATTTTCCGGGTCCTTCAACCCTCCGACTTCACACAAGTCGAATTCACACATTTGGGTAAATTGGTGGATTTCCGAAATACCAGGTTGAGAAAACATCAGTGATTTAGAAGGTTGCTCCCAATGGAAGTGTCGTCCATGCATGATTTGATGACGATACAACACAATACCCAATGCGATTTGATACAACAACTGTTCCCTCTTCTGCAAATGCTCTTCTAAGCTCTGGACAGACCTCGCTGAGTTGAACTGAGACCAGCTGGACCATGGACCACATACTGGTGAGTACCATATGTTACGTGGCTGGTGAACAATCAACAGTTTGAACAAAGCATGTCTACCTGATGGTGTGGACAAGTCTCCCTGTGTCAAACCGAATCGGAACGCTGACCCTCCAAGTTGTTGCACCTGATGTGTCACGGGTGATTGTTGGCTGCAAAACACTTCCCCAAGTACAAATGGCCTACCAATTGGATGGTGTTGGGACATTGCGGCATCAAGTTCCTTTTCACATTGGCGAATCAGTGATTGTAACCTCTTGACATCAGGGTGCACACTTGAGTCGGAAGGGCATGACTGATCCTCATTGATCACGCTCCTTCCTGGTCCTCGGGCACTGGCTGATGGATGCCCGCTTGGTGTTCCATGTGCTGGATCACTTGGGTCAATGCATTCTCGAGATGCAACATGCGAGTCTGCATGGCCATCATGTCGGCATTCATGGGGGTTGGTTCTGTATATCCACTCTGGTACGTCCCTAAATTCCACTCTTCCTCTTCTGCCTCCATGTCTGGCAAATGCACGATCTCGGAGTGAGGGATCTGGCTGGCCGCCTTTGGCTTGGCCTTGATCTTGGGAACGGGACGGAGACTCATGGGCAGCTGGCTGGACGCAGCTTGGGACTCGGCCGGTGGGGCAACACGAATCGGTGTTTGACTGCGTTCGTGTTGTTCCACACGAAGAGTTATGTACCGAACGATCAACCGGTGAGACATCTTGGTGGACTCGGCATACTTGCTGGCTATGAACGAGATCCACTCTTGATCTTCCTCCCAAACTTGATGAAAGGGGCGTCCCAGATGCTTCTGCCCGAACTGCACCTTCTGGTCCTGGAGGTCCGTCAGGGTGAGATGGGAGATGTCTTTCAATTCTCCGCTGTCTCGTTCCTGGAGATCCTTCAACCTCTTGCTCAGCGACATGGTCTACGGCCGGAAGGGTTGGACACTCGGTGGATTCACTGGGACTGGGATGACTTTGAGACTTCAGCACAGCTACCATGGTTTCAGGTTGGGTCGCATGAACGTTGAGAGTGTCATGTGGCTCTCCCGTGGACTCACTGAATGGAAATGGCACCTGAAGAGGTGATGGTGATTGATATTGATCCTGCTGAACTGGCACTGGTCCTGCTATCTTTTCCTTCTGGCGGACGGTCACAAAGGTCTGATGAATCTGCGTGGGCTCACCTACGGATTGTTCCAAGGTTGGCCTAGCTGCCACTGCCAAGCTGTTCACATCAATGAGAAACAAACCCCGAGAAGTGAGCTTTAATGGAACTTCACAATCCAGCAGTGGGCTGATGAGGCAACGGTTTTCGCAGTCAATCCTGGCTCGGAGTGCTCTCATCAGAGAATTCGACAACAGAAACGGGGTACCTCCCTTCACAATGGCTACTTTCAACTTGAGACGACCAATCGGAAGAACAATTGCATAGCTACTATGGAGAACTCCCTCATTGCCAAACTTGAAAGTAATGTCACAACTGGTTTTGGTGACCTTCTCTTTGATTGCAGGGTCCAAGCCATTCAAAAGATCGGCAACATGATTGGATCCAATCACCGTCTTCGATGCTCCTAAGTCTAAAACACCGTGAGTGCCATGGGTTGCAAACAGAGCACACTGCACGTCCTGGCTGGCTGACATGATTGGAATGGTGTTGGATCTGATGGATGTTCTTTTGACATCCTTCGCAAAATGCGATTGGCAAAACGGCTCAGGCACTGGATGATCTGTACACGGAATCGGATGCGCATCACTGGACCGGGCACTACTCCTCAGACGGCGGTGGAGCCGTTCATGGGCTGTTAGTCTATGATCACTAGTCCCCACCCTAGGATGTTGACCTACATATTCCCCCGGAATACAACCTTGGTGACTCATCCTAGGATATCTCATAGACGCAAAACTTACAAAACTGACGGCTGAAACAACCTGAGGTTCATGATCTATGTCAAGAGATGGCATCAAATCATCAGGGAGATTCACGAACTCGAGTGGCAAGCTGTCCATGGCTTCTGAATCAGCTATCACAGTTGTGGTGGGTGCTGTGTTACCACCGGATGTCGAAGGTGCTGAACCTGTTGAAGTGCCACGCATAGGGCACTCTGCCTTCCAGTGGCCACGTTGCCCACAGAGACGGCATGAACTGTTCATGATTCGATCTTGGAGTGACCGTTTTGGTCGATTGTCCCATGAATTGCTCCCCTTGCCCTTCCCAAATCCTTTGTTGAACGACCCCTTCCCCTTGCCAGCACTTGGGAAAGGACGAGCTGGAAAGAAGCCTCGATTCTTGAAGCGCTCCTGCAGTCGATGACGTGCCTGTTGATAGGACACCATTGCCACTGCCAGATCTTGGTCTTCCTGAACCGTATCCTGAGCGGCTTGTTCGAAGTCCAGAATCAACGCAGCATCAGCGTCACCTTCGGCTGCTAAAGCTTCCAAATGCTCATCATTCAACATCTCTTCAGGCATATGAGGGGGATCTTCATTTTCATAAGGATCATCATGGGTTTCACTCACAAGTACTGTCTGATCATACACCTTCGTCTTTGCACCTTTCTTCAAACCAGTGACATCATGAAAGAAGGCAGCACCAAGTAAACGGATGGCTTCACTGACTTTCTTCATCGTCAGTGACCCCTCAGCCTCACTTTCCATTACCACACGCTTTTTGTCCTCGGCCGACAAGCAGGAACCCCGCAAGGTGATGTAAGCCTGCAGGCTTTCCAACGTCAGTTTTCGAGCCAGAAGTTTGCTCCACATGACGTCTGACCTTGCCAGAAAACTGTCATTCGACTCATCTGCTCGCTGTATGGTATGGAAAATGGCTTCCTCCGCCTCCTGGCACTGTTTCTCCAAAGGGATTCTTCCCCACTGACCCCCTAGGATCTCAATCAGCCGCTTCACCGAAGATTCCTCGCCGGTCAGAAGCTCCGACTGGTGCAGCTGCAGCTTCGCAAATGCCGAGCCTTGGCAGTTGAGTATGAGGCGGGTGACCAGCTCAGTGATCTTCGTCTTGGGCCAGGCCGCCATGACCAACTCAACACGCTGCTGATACTGTACCATGTCATCCTTTGAAGGGTCAAATGAAGGAACCAGAGATGCCAGCTGATTGCTGACCCCCACAGCGCCAGTCGATTCTGCTGCAGTTGTCATTGAACCCCTGGATGCTCCTTCACTGGAGCTCCGCTACCAGTATGAATGGCAGCAAGAACTCTGAGATGATGCAACTGAAAGGGAGTGAAGATGGTCTCTTTGATCTCAATGGTCCAAACCAACAAAATGGGATCCGTCTGTAAAAATGGTTACCAACCTCCGGTGTGAAAATTGGTGGTAACCACTACTGCAAATCCACGCCACACCAACAATTCCCTGTGACAAGCTCTCTGCTGTTTTCGCCAAGCAGACTGTTCAAAAGGCTGTCCACAGCCAAAACCACCAGCACTGATCGGGTGACCACACCCAGGCAACGAACGTGTGAACCCTGTCACACCTATGGCAAAAGGCTCTCTTAAGCCCACCCACCCGCGAACCTGCTGCCCTGAGCCAGAGCCTATGGTTCGAAGATTGATCAAGGTTCCAACCTGACAAGGCAAAGTGAGGCACTCACAACATATATATATATATATATATCTATTAATATGTATGTATGTATGTATGTATACACGTATGTAAGGGGCATATTTCATGGGATTTGAGTGGGCTACGAGGTGGTAGGCTTTGCCAAGTTGATAGCTAGGTGGAGATATCGAACTAGTTGCTGGACGGGTTTAGCAACTTATAACTGGGTCCACCTTGAAGCGGGAGTAGACACAGTGGGCAAAGAAGGTTGATAGGAACCACTGCTTTTAGAGATGATCGTTGTTTTGGTATATGTATATAATATCATAATCGTACATAATCATACTATATTTACAGTTAATTTATTGGTGCAAATTTATAGAACCGTTAGAATGGTAAACAAGTCCCACATCCCCAAGATTTTCCAGGTTCCCATCAGCCACGACCTGCAAGAGCCCAAGGCTGTTCAGCCAAGGTCTCAGGGTGTCGTAGGGATTTCCTAAGTCATGGAGCTACCCCCAGTCATCATCCATTTTTTCATGGGATTTCGGATTTCCCATGAAATCAACCAGCCATTTTGAAGTAGCCCCATTTATGGGTTAAGCTCCATCTAAGATCATATAAGATCTTGGAAGGTATCGCTGCTTGGTGGTTTCAGCGTTTTTGTCATCCCGTGAGACCTTTCGACCCCAGCAAAGCATAGCAGGGCACCAATATCTGCATGTAGTATATGTACAATGTACAACGTATATTCTGTAATGTATTTAATTAGGTGTATATATTTGATGAAAAATGTTTGCATTAATGGTGTCAAAGTCCAAGATGACCAAAACTCATAGAAACCACCTCCAACATCTGCGGATCGTTTCGGTTTGTAAGCATGACCATTTTCCCATGAATGATCCGGTCCTAAGCCTGGTAAGCCGCACGGTAAGCAACTGGGTCACTGAGGGTCTTGTCTTGCCAAGCAACTGGGCACGACATCCGATGGCAGGGCAATATGGCGAGGGTGGCAGGGAGAGCCCAGCAACGGCATGACGGGGTAAATCGGTAAATCTGGCAGTTCGAAAGGTACACAACATGTATATATATATATATATAACCTCTAAAGAAGGGAGTTTCCCAGATCCAAAAAAAGATGAGGGACGGTATCAACGGTGAGGTCTGCCCTGCGCATTGTGAGCGAGAACCAGCAGCTGTGGCAGTTGGAACAGGTGTTCATCCTTTGGGCTCTCCTATTTGTCCGGTGCTTAGGAGATCTCGCCCTTTTTGTATCTAGAAATGACAAGTGCGCCAAGTGTTTTTCAAAAGAAATGGGAGACAAAAATCAATTTATGATCATATAGATATGGTCCATGATGGTCCATGGCAATTTTAGGAAGAGGAACAAGCAGTGGATTTTAAGGGTGGACTGTATCCTTTGGACAAAACCCACTTGAAAGCCTTGAAAGTCAGGCCTGGGAGCCATCGTGGATCGAGTGTTGCCAGTTTATGGTGGAGAAATGATGCTCACGAAGGTGCGACGTGAACTTGGTGCTGAGATGCGACAGCCTGTCATTTTTCGCTGGGTTTTAATTTGGGTTAAAAAAAAACAAAATGGAGAATTTTACCACAAGAAATGGGGTAGAACTCATGGGCGGAGCAGTCCGACTGAGTCAACTGTTGGGGGTTTCAGGCCTAGTTGTTATTTTCAACCATAGACATGGGATGATGATCCATTCATTTTTCAGATGGGCCACGAGTTGAACCCACCAATTAGATCTTTATTTGCTGCAAAAAATGGCTTTGTCTGAAAACTTAGCGGAAAACCCCAAGGTCCAGTGCTTAGTCATAACATTTCTAATTAAACTGGCCATAAATGGGGGTAGGGGTCCCTTTCTTAGACGCACCCATATTTTCCAAACATGGTGGAAACCAAAAATCACACAAGTAGTCTTCCCCCATGGTGTCCCCCACGGTTTCCCCGCATGGTGACAATGGGCACGACAATTTTGAGAAACAGCCGCCATGCCACATGGTTTTGTCGCGAAATGGAATTACCCCAATGTCCATGACTGGGAAAATGAGGTTTTAAACACTTTTAATCCATGTTTTTTTTGTTTTCCATTGCTTTCCCACAAGGGATGCTCATGCAAGGCAGCACCAATTCAAGCACAACGGATTCTTGGACAACCAGCAACTCGGCAAGCGATTCTATGGTTTAACCACAGAAGATCTGTGGTTTTGTCATGTTTTGTCTAGAAATGGATGGTCCCCAAGTATCACCTTAAGCTACAGTGGATGGCAACGCGAAATCCTGCACCAGTGTTTTCAACGGTGCTTGATCCGATGATCCATCCACAGCCAGGCCGGGCTGGAGTCCTACAGTGGTGGTGTCGGGATGCCAAGGTCGATCAGGATTTCTATTTTTCGAGATGATCCATCCATATATATATATATATCCATTATATTGAAAGGATCCCCAGAATTACATCAATTTACAGGGTCTATATAATAATGTGTATGTATATGTATATATATATATATGTATAAATATAAATACTCATATATATATATATATATAAGTCTAATTCATCGCCATTTCTCGACATGGCCCTGGTTTTTTCAGGAATCCAACGTGGCCGTGTCCGTGTCCGCCACGGGCCTCAAGGGTGAGGCATGGCACGGCTATCCAACGGATACATTGGATCTCAGCGCGCGGCTTAAGTCCACGGTCACCTTGTTGGGATTTTCAGGTCGGGTTTCACTCATTTTCTGGCGAATTTTCAATTGAACATGATGATATATGCATCAAATATCATCAAATCAATGAATTCTTTGGGGGTACATGGAGGTACCCGGTAGTTGAGACACTTCCAGATGCTGCTTCAGTTCATGCTATGCAAATTGCAAAGTCCTGATATTTTTGAGTTGGCATTGAGGCCCTTCGCTACCGCCAGAACACGTCGTGCAGGAGATTCAATCTAACATGAGCAGTGGCTGCGATCTACCCTTGTCTTAATGATTAGTTCGGGGATTATTCATTGATTATTATCATGGATTATCATGGATTATCATCATGGATTATCATCATGGATTATAATCATGGATTATCATCATGGATTATTATGGATTATCTACCCAATATATGGGGGATTATCATGGATTATCCACGAGCCGAATCCCTACAGCATGAATCAAGGCTTCAATCCGTGATCCGTTGTGGCTCCAATGACGTGTTTCAATGGCTTAAGATAGCGGTTAGACCCCCAATAGCCATCCTTGACATCTTTGATGGATCCGGAGATCAAGGGCAAGGTACTTGAGCTCTTCCGGCAATTTGATGAAAATGGTGATGGAAAGCTGACTGAAAGTGAACTTTCGAATATCCTTAAGGCTGTGTCTGGAGGCTCCATGTCAGAGGAGGAGATCAGTGACTTGGAGTTGTGCTGGGGGAACATATTCCCCACAAGTAGCCCCAAAGACTCATATATACATATATATATATACATATATATAGATTCACCATTTCTCGTAATTTCTCGTAACATCCACTGGGAATATCGTTCGAAGAAAAATCGTCGACGCTGACAACGAGGTGAATTGTTCGACAAACTGGATCGAGATGACAACGGAAGGCTGACCGTCAGCGAGTTTTTGGACTACGTCTTCGACGATGATTCGGCTGCGGGCGTGGCGATTGAGACGATCGACCAAATCAAAGAGTTTCTGACTCGGATGAAAAACTTATCACCAGAAGATAACCAAACTATCCCAAACTGAGGGTCTGAAGAAATTGAACATGGGGCTGTAGCTGTTGCATGCTGTTGCCCCTGATTTTTCGGCAACGGTTGTTTTTGCCTCGTTTTTTTTCGAGTTTTCCCAGCATAAATGATGGCCACCAGGTTTGCTGACTCCGAACAGGTGCAGGTTGTGAGTAATGCCGTATTGGACGCCTACAACAGCGAGCTGGGGCAAAAGCTGGCAGATAAAGCCTGTGACATGGACTTGTTTTTTGGTAACCAGGAATGGGGAATCCAGTGGGATTACTATGGATGGGAATATGACATGTTGACATATTTTTTGCTTTTTTTGCGGAGGGGGTTGGCATATGGTGGCATCCGCACATCCAAGGTACATCTGTTTCATGATTTACCCATTGGCTCGTCAATTCCAAGGTCTGGTTGGTGGTGACTGGAACATGGCTTTTATGACTTTCCATATATTGGGAATAGATTTTCCCCAACTGATGAACTCCATCATTTTCAGGGGGGTAGGACGAAAAAACACCAATTCCAAGGTGATTATGTTGGAATTGACAAAGAGAAGATAGAGGCAGTGGCAGGCGCTGTGGGAAGCATGGCAGCCAGGGCCCGTGATTGGTGGGGGGATTGAGGATGTGGCGGATGCGGTGTCCGGTGTCGTCGATCACTTAAAGTGAGGCCGGCCATGTACGATAAATTTGAGGTCTGAAACTTGGGTATACCACCAAAAAAACATGGGAAACATATGGAAACATGATGACTAACCAATCTAACCAGTTGATTTGAATGGGGTGCAGCCCATTTTCAGACAAACTCCATCAAACTGTCGCCTTTCTGAATCATGAATTGTTATATAAATCTGTTGAGTTGCTGAGGCATGATGCTGGTTGGTGATTCAAAACAATTCAAACACTCTTTTTCTATCCGTTGCATTGAATGATGATCGGACATTGACTATATCAATCTATATCATGCATTTCTGATTGATTGAAACATATTGAAACCACCGACCAGCATGGGGATTTCCAGGAATATGGAATGCCCCTCCTAGCAAATTTAGATGGATACGCCGAGACCGTCGGATTTGTCCGACTGGGGCTCGATCTTGGCCGCGCTGCAAAGCAGTGCGTCGCAGTGCGTCAGCTTGGAGTGAGATCCACTGTCAAACTGTAAATGCAGAGGATTGCCTGGGAAACTGTAAATTTGAAGATAGAAGAGCGCGGAATAAAATGACTCGTATGATTAGAGCAACATGAAACAGCTCGATAATTCAGTTACTCATCATACTGCCAAGCGTGGCCTTTGACCCAAAGAGATCATTTTGCAACGGCAACGCTCCGACAAGCGGAAGCAGTTTCATCTGCAGCGGTTGACAAAAGCTGCAGGTGACTTGCTATGAGTTCAAGAGTTCTTAGCAGGACCAGAGATGGCTAGAGCAGGAACACCCAGTTTTGTATGGTAGCGGTATCGTTTGGTTTGCGATTTCACATTCTTTTAGTTTTCAATCATGACATAAACATACATAAACGGGATACCAATCCCAACTGATTACTAAATTTCAGGAGAGCTGAAACAACCAACCAATAGTTCTCGATTCACATATTTTAAAGCTGTTAATTATAATCCATAACTTATACAATCCCACCAACTAGTTGACATATCCTTCACATCCATATTTGATATTTACATACATCTAATTATATATATATATAATATACTATATACACATAATTCTAACTCTCTCTGTATATATATATTATACACTTTATATCTCATCAACAAGTGTTTTTTTCCCATTCCCCTGTGCTATCCCTGTGAGAGGACTGCATGGAGACCTTTGACAAGCTCCCTTTGGAGGTTTCAATGCTGCAGTGCGTCATGTTGGGCTTGGGGTCGAAATTACCGGTATTGTTAGTGAACCCCCAACATATTGAAAAGCATGGATGGTTTGATGCTAACAATGACAAAATTATAGAGTATGGGTCAAAATCATTTGAATGATCGAAGCACCAGCATCAAAAAAGTCCATAACCCGGCTCAACGCGCAGACCTTTGGAGACTCCGTCATCATCAATTGCCCAGGAAGGCGGGTACAGAAGTTGGCCATGGTCTAAATTGGGCATGACATGGCCATAAGATGGGGGATAATATGGTATAATTGATTGGGTTTACCACACTATACCACACCATGTAACTGTCAAAAAAAAACTATTTTTTGGACGCAGCCACATCGTCGAAGATCCCCCCCAAAAAGTTACACAGCCTCCTCAAAGCATGGTGATCCCGCAGGTGGAGCATGGGACTACAGGGGTCCCCCCTCTAATTTTAGAGTAAAACCCATGAAGGAAAAATCGAATGACCCATGGTTTGCCGCTTTGCTGTTCAGATTTTACCTTGAACACAACACATCCATTGAAAGTTGAAAGGTGCGGTGGAGCTGGAAAACTGGTCATGGTCCCCAGTGGGATCGCGAAGCCGGTATCAAAGTCGACCAAAATGCATGGGTTAATGGGTTTTTTTTGGCTCCAAAATGACCAATCTTGAGATTCTTGATTCGTTTGAATGATTGTTTACTAAAGACATGTCGAAGGATTACTATTTTAGTGACCAATCAAAAAGAAACGAAACGCATCAAATGAACTGGCACTCCGTTTTTGACCCATTCCCACTTGGCCCTCAGCGTGCAGCAAGGCTGGGACATTGATATATTCGCCGGACAGCTCTATGTGCCGAGTGCCCTAGTGACCCTAGTGCCACTCCTCTGGTTGGCTTTTCCCTTCGAGGCTTGAACTAAGATCTGGGTGAAAAGGGGATGTACTGGGCGGTAATTGTTGGGATACGAGTGTTTGAAACTGGTGGATGTACCCGACTCATCGCCATTCTAAGCGATGACCCAGATGATTTTTGGGGCTCCCTCAGCTGTCCCAGCTGACGAAAAAGACCCCTTGCTGTTGAGGTTGGGCAGCAGAGCATGCCAAAGTCATCGGCCCCCGTGGCGGCAGAGCTATGGTCACTCGAAGGTTGGGTGATCCACACTTGACTCATTTATAACTCATCTTGAAACAAAAACATCGTGCTCAACCAGCAAGTTAGAGACACTCCAAGGGAACATATGGGAAGAAATGGGTGTTTTTGTGATGGCGCCAGCCAGTTTTTTTCGCTAAAACCGCCTCTGCCTCAGACACGGACAAAACGAGTTCTTCGGTTCCACGGAGGGTTCTGAGCAGAGCCCGGAAGCCCTGGATGGGTCTGAGAATGGGGGATTGACCGCCAAAAAATTGCTATTTTGCAATTTTAGTGGTGAAAGGGAAAACTACAACAATCAAATAGCCATGAAACTGGTTGTCAAAACTTAGTGGTGTCAACTGACACACCCACTTTGCTCTTGAAATCTTGGAGATACACTTCATGTACAGGCCACACAGTCCAGTGGAGTCTTACAAAGCAATGTCAATTGTGTGTGTGGTTCTGCCATCAACGTTGGCATTGTCAGAAATTTCTCACAAGACCAATATTTTGATATGATCTATATCAAAGCACCTAATAAGTTGCAAGACAATGACTTTCCATCAATGGCCCTATTACCTGAAAGTACCGTAGAGAATTCAGGCACTTGAATCATCCAACTACCATAAATTACAATAGATCATCACAAATTACCTTAAGCTGCCATGATTTACTGCAATTAAATTAGCAAAAGTGACCATATATCACAATCAATTGCCTTGAACTGTCATAGATTGCCACGAACTAATCCCATTTCAATATGAAACACCACCCCTTTTTTTTGGTCCCAAAAGAGTGTAAATCCCCGAAAAAAAACATGGTTTCTGGGGTGCTGTTCAACTAATATGACCTCGAGGCCAAGATGCCCCCGGGGCGAACGCGAGCTACACGGTAGCACTCCCTACCTCTGATGCGCCTTGGAAGCAATGGCTATAACTGTAGATATAAATGGGGTTATATAGTATTACTATATTGTAATCATTTGTAATCATCAATCTGATTTGATCATATATACAATCAACCACGGTGGAATAATGATGTGTATATATATATATACATACGTACATATTAGTGTTGGATTTCAATGAACATAATTCCTAGTGTTGGTGATGATTTCATGTTGATTTATAGGGAATACACACATAATATAATATGATATGATATAATATAGTATAATAAAATATAGCACGATATAATATGGTATAATATAATATGATATCATGTAATGTAATGTAATGTAATGTAGTAATTATATATATAATGCTTAAGAATCAATATTTAATATACAATATTTAATATATAGTATTTTATAAATATTTTTTGATGTATGATATTTAATATATGTATATATATGATTATATGTATAGTAAAACTTATTTAATATAATATATATATATGTATATAATATAATATATTATATAAGATATATTATATAATATGAAATATAAGATAATATATATATATACATGATATATAGTATAAGAAAAATAAAATATAATATATAATATATAATCTAAAAAATAATATGTATGATATATAGTATAAAATAATTAATATATCATATATATATATATTAATTTATATAATATATAATATTAGATATAAAATATTTAAAATATAATATATATAATATATATATAATATATATAATATATATATAATATCTTATATATAATTTTAAATATGTAATATAATATATATAATATAATGTAATACAATATAATATAAAAAATATAATATAATACAATACAATATCAAACATAATATATTATATAATTTATAATATAGTATATAATATATATAATAAAACATATAATATAATATATGATATATGATATATAATATATAATATATAATATATAATATATAATATAATATATAATATAATATAATATATAATATATAATATATAATATGTATATACAATAATATATATATATATATAATATGATATATATAATATAATATATAATGTAATATATAATATAATATATAATGTAATATATAATATAATATATAATATAATATATAATATAATATATAATATAGTAATATATAGATATATATACATCAACAACCGGAAGAGAATCCCATACCCAGGTCATATTAAACACCGCCTCCTAAATGGTCCCACACATATATGAATCATAATAAATCCACTATGAAGCCATGGTTTCTCGGGGGTGTTTCATTATATATATACATAGGGGGAAGGGATAGTTGCCCTTTGAACATCAGGCACGGCTAGCTGGGAAATCCAAGAGCAACATTGGCATTTCAACGGGAAAACACATTGAAATAAACGGACAATTGTCCATTGCCATGTTTGATTACCAGAGCGTCTACATTGTCTACATGCCTTTATCCAGGAAAGTAACATATCATTTTTCTGGTGATTGAAGGTTCAGATTGTGATATGACTATAAATCATATCAAACATGAAATTTGGACCATCCATGATGGACATGTAATTTTTTCTCAAAAAATCAGTGAGTTTGAAATCGCTTTGAATCAGTGTGCCATCGTCAGGTGCTGGCCAGAATGGCGGCGCCAAAGAAAACCTTCTTGTAGGGCTTCGGCAGTGGGCTTAGTGGTTTTTGAATAGTTTTTACACGTGATATGATGGTTTCCCAATCATATACATACATATATATATATTATGTATATGTATATATCATATAAGTCTTGTATATAATTCCCTTCCATGAGAAAAGAACACAGTTATCCAAATTAATTAATTATATATATATGTGTATATATCACCATGTATATATCCCTCGACATTGAAAAACACTTTACTTTGAGTGATCCCCACCCTGACACATATTTTTTGTATTCTATCTGACATTCTTTTTGGCATTCCAGTTGACATCTATATTCTGTCATTCTTTCGGGCATTCTATCTGGCATATATTCTGACATTCTTTCTGGCATTGTGTCTGGCAAAATTTTTTGGCATGTGTTCGGGTCCAGGCGTGGCCCACAGCATCCGGAGCTAGCGGAAATCAAGATAACAAAGAGGCGCAGGAGGAAAAGGGGAAGGAAAAGTTTCAGAAGGAGGAGAAGCTGCACCTTTGTTAAAATCGAGCGACCCTCACCTGGGGGAAAAAGAAAAGGATGACGATCCCACCTGAGATTTTTCGAATCAGTGGGATTTTGTCACCAGGGCAGCTGCGCAAGTCCTCGACCTAGGTTGAGCTGCAGTCAACGAAGTATGGCAGGAAAAAGAAGACAACGCAGACAAATGGGTTTGTCTCAAAATTTGGAACCCCAAAATCCAGATTTTGCCCGTCAACATTGCCACAAATTGAACATCCTCCATTTTGAGACAGACCCAAAATTTGAAGCTGTCAAGTCGTTTGGTATTTGCCCTTGGTACGTAGCAAACAATTAAGTACTGTTTGGGTTTTCAGTCTTAGTCTTGTAATGCTGCAGACACATGGATTTGCTGGCAATCTTTCGAGAGCTTTGAAAGTCAGCAGGATCAATATGAAAGGCAACGTGTGAAAGAAAACATGAACACAAAAAAGAGCCGACATCTTCAGTCCGCTTGTAAACGTCTCAGGGTTGGAAATACTCTAATTCCAAACAGAATGGATCATGTTCACGCCCTACATGTTGCACAAGGATCTTACAGAAGACTCGTGTCAGTAAAAAAACTTTGAGCGCAGAGAGCATTAGAAACGCTGTTGAGGTGTCCTCTTAAGAGTGAATTCTTCGGCTGTCATGAAGACTTCACATTTCAGACAGAGGTTTCCTAAGTCATGGGGGTACCCCTAAATCATCCATGACATTTTCGGAGTTTCCATGAAATATACCCTCTAGCTATTGGGGATCCCCCATTTATGGTAACCCCCACATGGAACCTGTAAGAATCTGCGATGGTTTTGCCTGACGCTTGGGGGTCGGCAGAACTCAGACATGGTGCCCCCGGCGGCCATTTCTGCTGAAGCGTGAAATTCACCCAATGCCATCAACCTCCAATTTTGGAAGCTTTTGACCCCCAAGCATTTCTGGTGATGTCAGGGTAAATGATTATGGTGTTTACCGGGTTTACCGGTTTACCCCATGAATCCACATGTCTATCCACATAAAATGATGATTTTCCCCATCAATTTTGCTATAGAGGGTACCACCTTCTGTATGCCAGGTGATCTTTGGTCAATTTGTTCTCGGTCCTCCGGGAGCCGGGAAGTCTGGCTGGCTCGTTGGCATGTCGGATTTTCAAGGCAGGCGACCAGGTCGAAATTTTCACCAAAGTAGGTCAAATAGGGAAAAAACACAGAAAGATCCCACTGGAATTCGATTTTCAGATTGTTATTTATTTATTTATTTTTTATTTTTTGATTTTTGATGATTTTGGGGATTTTTTGTGGCTACCAGGGTTGACCCTACGGCCAGGACAACATACTGCACTGGAATGCAGCAGCTTCTAGGGGCGTGTCCTGGTGGCGGAGGGGTAAAGGTAGCACTATGGGCTATGGGTCAATTGGGTCAATTGGATGGTTAAACATTATTTTTATCTCATGTTTACTTATAAAAATGGTAAGATGATGCAAGATGACCGTATCACCCCGCAAAAAATCGTGGTTTGAGTGTTTTAGGGCCAAAAAATGATCAGCGATGTGTCCAGAATGGTGCCCCATGGTGCTCCAATGTCTTGACCAAACCGCTGGCGAATCATCCTTTTCCCTTGAAAAAAATAGTGATTTTGGGGGTAAAGCCGGTAGACCCCAGATGGTTTCCTGGCAGCAGTTCCCTAAGGCTGAAACGCCCGCGCACTCTGATCAACTTGGACCCGGCCAACGATGAGTTGCCGTAGCTTCGGCTTGGAAAGATCCTGATTAGCTGGAGGGTTCTCCAAAAAGCCTTAATCCTTTTTGCTACTCAAATCTCAAGTAGATAGCTAGAGGCTAGAGGTGAATACAAAACTGGGATTAGCACTCATGCCGCATTCAAATCTGAGGTGGGAGATGTTTTTTTGTTTGAGATGCTGCCCAGTTTACAGAAATCTTTGGAGAGGGTGCCGTGTGGCAGGTATGATTGCGACATCGATGTAAGAGAGCTCGTGAATGTTGAGGCGACGCGCTGGTATCAACCCTCTGGTAAACGTTTACATAACTATGGAAAATCACCATTTTTCATGGGAAAACTCACTATTTCTATGGCCATTTTCAATAGCTATGTTAGTTTACCAGAGGGAAAGTCCTGCAAGGGTGTCCCATGGGGTGAAAATGAGCGTCCCGGAGCTGAGGATGTCATGAATGAGTTGGAGCTGGGCCCGAACGGAGCGCTTCTCTATGCCATGGAGTATATTGAGGCGTGTTGACCATGAGCGATTCAATCACAGATATGAGATCATATTATAAGATAATATAATATATATATAAATATGATATATTAAAGCAAGATTCAGAAATTCAGAGATATGCAGTCCATCATATCCACCTTTTGCAGAGGAGCTTCAAGTCTCGGCAGAGTCAGGTCAATCTCGACTGGCTCATCACAAAGATTCGGTCGACTGGCCTCCGAATTTGGCTCCAAAGGGATCCAGATCATGACTACCTGTGGATGGTTGCGCAATCCTACCTTGGATGGCTAAACCATGCTAAACCCCTAGAAATCATGGGATGTTTAAACCACCGTTTTCAACTGGTGCAGGATTTCGCAACCATCCACCGTATGTTGTGATTGGAAGAACTATCTGGACTTGGCCGGGTTCTGAACAAACATTTGGACCACAGTTGTCTCGGGATGAGTTCCAGCCATGCAGCCAGGCAAGCAACTTCCGAGTTTGCTGTACCCTACTTGTTCATTGATTGCCCTGGCCAAGCAGCCTCCTCAGCGCAAGCTGAACATGCCAGAAGTGTCCTTGAATCTGCAGATTTCATGTGATTTTTCCAGGTTTTTTTCATCTTAGAGATCCAACTTCGCGAGTTTGCCGTGTAAAAAAAGACCTCTCAATCCGATACGTTGTGATGTGGCCTTCAAGAGGCATGGCTCGCTTTGCATGCCAAGCCCAACATATTCCGGCTCACAGCTCTAGCAAATTTGGATGCAGAGCAAGCGGTAACCACAGATCCACGATGTTCATCTTAATGATGCTCAGCATCAACGCATTCAGCATCAACGCATTCTAGATTTGATGCCAGAAATGGTTTTAGCAGTATGACATAGTATGACATAGTATGACATAGTATGACATAGTAAGACTCTATATTCAAAGGACTTGCCTGGAGGTTCCGATATTAATACAGACGACTTGCACAGCAGCATTCCACTGCTATGGTGCAGCTTCAGGCCGGGAATCACGGTGGATCAACGGTGGTATTTTCGGTTCAGAAGAAAACGGAAGTTGTTGGCATGTTGATGGATGTGGCACAAAAGTCTGGTAAAGGTCATGATTTTCCCATGATTTTCCCATGATTTTCCCGGAATTCCATCCCCCTGGGCCCCCGCCACGCAGCATGAGCCGCCGCTCCCCGCGAAGCTCCCGGTCGCGTTCGCGCTCGCTGCGGCGCTCGCGCAGCTGTTCCAGCAGCCGCTCCACAAGTCAAAGCTCGAGCAGCTGGAGACGTGAACGTGCCAGGCTGGAAGAGCTTGGGATTTTTCTGGATCACTCGGAAAGATGGGGATCTCGGTTATAAAATGTTATAAACATATAGTGATGCTGTTTTTCTTAGTGGCCATGTTTGAATATTAAGTCATGTCTTAACTGTTTTCTGAATTGATTGAATGTCATCCATGTGGGAACCAGTTCTTTGAATCCGGAAATCCGTGAACACGAAAGGAAGCTGCAAAGACGAAAGGAGGAGGAAGAGAGGCTGAAAAAGGAACGTGAAGAATACCGACACATGGTCAAAGCGTGGGTTCCATGAGTGACAAAATGTCATAAACTTGGGAAGTAAGCAAAGCCCACGGTTAAGAAACTCATTCCCCCATCACATGTGATGGTTTTTCACTATCCAAAAATAAACGCACATTGCAAATGGCTGAGTGAGAACATCATCATTTTGCCGTTCATGTTTTGAATGGATGCAGAGTGACATGACTCATTCGGACTCATAGACACGATGTATAGATCAATTTCACACCAGAATTCAGGACACACTGTTATCAAACCGAGAGTCCGAGGAAAGTTCATGCAAGAATTTGAAGCCTGGAGAGTGAAAGATCTGGAAAGTCGCAATAAAAGGGAGAAGGCGGGGCTGCAGACAGTACAACACGAAAAAAAACCCATTGCTCCGCACCGCTGCCCCCGCAGGAGTGGTACTCCATGCGAGAAGCTGCCAAGATTGAGGCGAAACAGAAAGCTCTTGAAACTCGGAATGAGCATCAGTCCCTGCAGTCCCAGCAGCTGCGTCCCTTGCCATTGATTGGTAGGTTGTCATGAAACATGGCAATTGCAAATCCCCGAAGTAAATGGAGATGTTATATGGAAAAATGATGGAATATGGGGATGTATGATCTATATACTAATATTCATATTCAGATACTATCTATATATAGATAGTGTATTAGTATAATATTGACTAAAACATGGGGATGTTCCAACTAGATCAACTAGCCATGTTTGACTACCAGGGTAGTTGCGTAGCTTGCATCAATCCTTCGCGAATGCTGAGTGATCACGGATCAAGCTGTGCCGCTGTGCCGCTGTGCCAAGGAGAGAGAGCAACAGCTGGAAAGAAGGACACATGGCATGGTCCATGATATATATATGAATATAGATATCAAGATGTGACACATAGACCATATATTATGGATTATTATATTGTATTGTATATACCGTGTTTCGCACTGTAGACACCACATTCAGAGCAAGCTTCCTCCCTCAGCACCATTAGATTTCTTGTGGTAGGAAAGCAAAGAAGAAGGCCAAAGAGAAAGAAGAAGCAAAGAAAAAGAAAGAAGAGAAGTGTTTTTCTTACACTTGAGTCGTGGACAGTTGATGTATGTCAGACTTTTCTGACCTTGCTACAACCAGAGTGATCTTTGAACACAAAAAGACCATCGAGGCAAGCCAAAAAGGAGAAGAAAGACCTAGAAGAGTTGGAGAGGTGGACAGCTGACAATGGATGCAGGATGAAACATTCTATGTTTCCTGACCCACGTAAGATGCGCTTTCCAAATGTAGTGCGTTTGGTTGGGCGTCCAAAATTGGGGGATGTCATGTTTTTTCGCCCAAATCTGCTGGTGAAGCATCATATCCCGAAAATATGTAGGGCCACTGGCCCGGTGCCACCGGCCCCACAAAAAAAGTATCTACTCCACATGTACCATTAAATCTTATGTGCATGATGCATGTTCTTATCGTATACTAACTCTTGGGGCTCTCCGATTGGTCTTCTCTTGACCTTCACGATATTCATACACCATGGTTTCAAATGCACTGACCCCACCACCAGAGTCCGGGGATGTGTCATTATGGACCTCTGAATTCATGCGAGAGTCGAGTCAAAAGTTGGATTATGTAATGATATTTGGATATATTTGGGGGATGGTCATACCACCATGAATAGGGAATTGTATTAGCCAACAGGTGGGAGATGGTGGGAGGACCATACCCCACATACATCCATATACCATCATATATTACTGGTATCTTTTGACCATGACACATCTTTAGTGGCCGGGAGATGTCATATGTTCATACCACATGCAAGTATCCGATTGCTGGTTGTATTGTGTCATATTCCACTCTATTCCCATTATATCTCCATTCTTGCTGGTCTATATCCCCATTACCCTCCCGTAATCAAACGGAAAATGCACGAAGTAAATGGAGATGTACAGTTCCCATAGGATCCATGGTGCTGGTATATATGCTAACATTGGGGGGTATATTGATGGGATCCATGTTACTCTATATAGCAGCACCATGGATCCGTCATGGGGTTGGGAAAATCATCCAACGAAATGGTCACATACTCCGACTGCAGGCGCGCAAAGATTGCAGAAGCTGCTGCCGCTCGAAGAGAGCGAGGCCGTTTCGAATGGCAGGATTTGAGCACTCGTACTGTGCGGATCTCGAAGTTTTAGGGCTAGTAGCATTTAACCACTAGGGACTAGGGATTATTCTCAGATTAACCAATAGTAGAATAATCCCAGAATAGTTTTTTTTGATTCTGGGATTATTCTGGGATTATTCCTATGCTGTTGATGGATTATATGAATACACGATTGGTCATTATGGGAGTAATGGTTACTGTAATATAATTTTCTCGATTCCAATCGAATTAGCCAACGGGATTTAACCGGAAATGTTCTAGCAGGGAAATTTGCAATGTTTTTTTTTGGTTAATGGATGTTAATGGAGACACTTAACTGCTGACTCCATTTTTAAGCATCGTTTCAAAAGGCCACCTCTCCCTGCAACGTGAAATTTGTGAAATGATGTGAACTGAAATTATGATGATATGTGAATAAGTATGAATGCGTGTATATATATATGATATATGTATGATATATGTATGACTGTATATACATGTATACTAAGTATATATATATTATATATATATATTAATTATATATTATATAATTACATATTATATGCAGTCATCTCAACATATATTTTTTCACCCAAAACCGAGCTCAAACTTTCCAGGTCTACCGCTTCAACATCGCCAGGTAAACCCAACGATGCTGAAGCCGAGTTGGCAAAGCTCATCAAGGAGGTCGTCACAGCTACGGGAAAATCCATCCTTCATGGGGGTCTAAAATTTGGGATTTGGTGGGTCCCAAGCTGCTAAGCTTTTGGGAAATGGATGGAAATGGGTGAGTTGAGTGGTGGTTTCTTCGGATGTTGGGAACTGAAAACCAGTGGCTTCCCTACCAATGATCAATTTTGGAGGGTTTGGGGGTACCCCAGTCTGAGAAGTCCCCAAATAGATTGTCCCCTAGGCGTTGACTTTCCATTTATGTATGGCAAGATGCTGTGAGATAGGTATGAATCCCTCTTGTCATAGACGATGCTGACCTGTTCCTGTCGTTGAGAATTTTTCGTCAGACGGGTCTTCAGCAAGTTTCGGGGACTCTAATCCTATCCCATACCCATAGGATCCATGTATGCTATATATGGTAACATTTACCATCAATATACCCCAAATGTTAGCATATATACCATACATGGATCCTATCCCATAGGGGCGTCAAACATATGAACGGGGGATGGGATGGGATGTGTCCACATTGACGTCTCCCACGCAAAGCGTTTCGTCTCAGGCAAAGCAGGGGTTGGAGAAGCCGGAGGCCATCGGCTGCAGATGCTGTAGCTATTGCTGTCCCCAAAATTGCAGCTATGTTTGATGTGAAGCTCATCCTTCACTTTTCAATCCATTCAAATTCAAATCTCCATTATAATCCACCATATCATATGATTTCTATACAGTTTGTCATCCCTGAAAAAATGACTCCTGGATTCCCCAGTGGTGAGTTATCCTGTCGCAGGAAGCTTCCACTGAAGCTGAGCCCAGTGGGGTCCCAGCGAAAGCGCCTGCGGAGTCAAAATCCTTGGAAAACGGCATCATCGTCTTAGACGACGAGTGATGCCGCATCGCCAAGCCATGGCTTCAACGGGTTGAGCGTTTCGCGTTTCGTGTCACGTGTCTTTAGAATGCGATAAGATGATGCAACAGTACTAAATCCATCTACAACACATGGTGTAGAACTTTTGTGAACTAGAATATGTTGCTATGCAACTTGAAAGAAAACAAATCTTGCAACCAGTAGCCGAATTGCGAGCGTTTTCGCAGCCTCGACTGTGGTGAAGTGGAAAACGGACAGATAGCGGATATCGGCTGCTGTGAACTGCGCGAAAGGATGTGATTGGCGCATTTTTTTCCACAAGCTCCGGCACATGCAAGCATGCAAGAAGTGATTGCCTTCCGCTACTCCGGCATGGCGCCGTAAGACAAAGTAACACCCATCTGGGTTTGTCTGAAAATAGGGTATATTCCCAATTATAGCCATTTAATAGGGATAATGATCATTAACCATTGGGTTTAGGGGTACACTATTTTCAGACACACCCATCTGTTTACAGATGATTCTTTTTGATGTTTGCCATACAACACTGGGGGCTTTCCAGTAGTTTCACACCATTTCATTATACATATTATACATACATACGTACCTACGTACGTACGTATTGAACGTACGTACATAGATAGATCGATAGATAGATAGTTTGATATAGATAGATAGGAGTTTTTTCCCAGAAAAAAAAACGCCGTGGTAATTCTCCAGTGGGGGCCAGAATTTTTCTCCCCCTAGGTGGAGCTCTACACTCACAATGACGTGATGACCAAGATCACGCAACAGTTGATCAAGGCAGTTTCGCAGGTTGTTTCATCATATTTCATCGTTTTTGTCCATGAAAAATGATGGATTTGATTTAACCAACAACACGTTTTTTTTAACCACTTTTTCTGGATATTGTATTATGGGTCTCAGAAGGGGTTGGGAAGATTGAATGGGGAACGCCAATTTTTGAAGTTGGGACGCCGCAGTGACGCCCATGGGTTTCTGGTTTCGACTGTAGAATTGTCTCTGCTTCTGTGGCTGAAAGAGGTTTAACACGTGCAACTTAAAACCCTTTAAAGGAGGCCGTTGGAAAGTATATTGCTTGGTCATCAGCATGAACTTGCAAGATTATGCCATAAACATCATCCCAATCTTACCATGGGTGGTAAAATGTGGGTTTCCATATATGGGGATACCTCAAAATAGATGGTTTATACATGTATATAATGGAAATCCCATTAAAATGGATGATGGTACCGGGTTACCCCCCATGACTTAGGAAATACTCAAAAACCGATTCACATCATCCCACACGGCTCCCTGGCGAGTGCTGGCCGCGCTTGGAGGCCTTAGATGTACGACTTGTCGCAGTTCATCTCATTGCAACTTGTCCCAGACCTTTTGGTGAATCTCCGGTGCCCAGCTGGGAAAGTCCACGAAGTAAATCACTAATGTTTCATATTTTTCAGAGGGGTAGGGCTCAACCACCAAGCAGTTCAACCAATGGGACAAATCCTCCGGAAATGTTTGCCGGGAGGCTACTGAAGTTTGATTCCCATGTGCCCTGTGCCGCTACCAGGATTCGACCTTGTGCGTCGATGCGTATCGATACCTCTCGGCCGTGTTTCTGTGGCTGTCTCAACGACGCGACGGCTGGGTTCCCCCAGTCGTCGTCAAACACGGTGCCCACAGCATAAGGTCACTGTCAGCCATGATGCAGCTGGAACTGCCCCACATCAATGTTCTCTCCAAGATCGACATGGTCATGGTTTAGAGCTTAGCCACCAGTGCGATGCTTTTATCAAGAGAGCTGCTTAAAAACTCTTAACTTGGATGAGTTGTTATTTTTCGGTCACAAAAGTCTGCATTGATCATCATTGCATTTTCATCTATTTTCATGATATGTTCATGATAGCTAATTACTAGATATTACGAATGTGTCGCTCAGCCAGATTTCCACATCTGGCCGGAGATGTTCACCCAGGATCACACCGATGACCTGAGCTTTGGCCTTGACTACTATGCAGGCCACTGAAATTTTGAGCCGATGCGGCGATGGAGCACAGAGATTTTTCCCGTTGACCCACGAAAAAAAGGGCTTGACACGACTTTTTTGACACAGAAAAAGATGAATTTTCCATTGCCAGGGATTCATCAGGATTCATCATTGCCCAAAAAGAAGCCCAACTGATGTGGCGATTTGATGCAGTACTGTATCAGTCTGCTGTCTGCATTGCTGCATTTAAAGAGTCATCATGACAGGTGTCTCGGATTTATCCCAGTTGCTATGGACACTTCAGACCACAAGGCTCCAATTGGGACATGTCACCGCTAGAGCTTGTATCAAGGTTCCTGACAAGATTTCCAAGCTCTTTGATATGTTTTTGTAGGTGTGTGATGGTAGGATCAATTTCTTTGCCAATTCACCACTTTGCAAAATGGGGTCAGTGGGAACCTTCGCCACCTTAGTGCTGTGTGGCAGGCATCCAATGAGTGTGAAGTTCAAGGAATTCAACAGGCGAGAGCTTTGAGAAGACATGGAGCGAGCTACAGTGACCGCTTGACCCACCATTAATCCACTGGAGCAGGCTCATAGCTGAGCTGATTGAGGACTATGGTGACTTGGAAGACGTGACGGCTCTAGGTTCAGCTAGGGCTTTTGGCTTGACATCTGAAGGAACTTTCAGAGGTAACCAGGTTGCAAACATCCAAATACCCTCTGGTAATTTAGCATAGCTATTGAAAATGGCCATTTATAGTGGATTTTCCCATTAAAAATGGTGATTTTCAATAGCTATGTTAAATTCCCAGAGGGTACAGGGGATGAAGGTTCTGTAATTTTTCCCCCAAAGTCGGAATTACTTGGATGGTTCAATCATCTTAACCCCCAAATTCTGACTGTATCTCAGCCACTGCGCCGAGGCCTAGTTAGCTTTGAGCCATTGGATATCCAGGACAAGGAATGCGCTTTGCGAGTGTAGGGAACTTGGGAACCTATGAAAACAGAGATGAAGCGGAGATTTAGGTTCAGAAACTCCAAACATCTTCAGAGATGCAGATGGTTTGATGACTCAGACACTTCTTCATTTTTTTAAAATATTTTTTTTGTTGATATATCCCGTGCATCATGAAACATATGAAACCTGGCAAGGGAACTTTATTGCCGAGTTTTGAGAATCAGCAAGGCTGGGCCGATGCGATACGGCCAACGGCCACATCATGAACTCTGAGAAGGTCGAGGCAGTGGAGAAATGGGATGTAGATGGATGTTTTTCACCATTTAATGAGACAAACCAAAAATTTTGGGATGCGCCTTCCAATTTTTTCAATCATTTCCATCATTTCCATGATTTTCATCTTCCAAAACTTCTGACTTCTTGGAGCAGGATCCCTCAGATCCTGTTGCAGGAGTTCGGCTATTCCAGGCTGGAGCTTCTAAGCCAAGAAAACCCTTGGCAAAAAAAAACAGTCAAAGAAACCTGTATGGCTTCTACGTGGCTCATATATGGTTTAAGTCTAAGTTTATACATGATTAATTATACTACATAGCTTGTACATGGGTTCATACATGGCTTATACATCGTTTATACATGGCTCATATATGGCTTATACATGGGATACACATGGGATCCGCCCCTGCAGGCTGGATTTTCAGACGCAGGGGAATTCCTGGATGAATATTTGGAACGTTATGAAGAACGATTCCAACAAAGATAAAAAACACATTACAATATATTGCATATGATTGTATAATATTGTATATATGCAAATATTACAACTAATCCAGCATATAACCCCAATAACAAAGTTTTGTGTTTTTTTACGCCAATTTGGTATTGATACCATTCCTTCAATACCACCAAGACACCACCGGAACACCGCCAAGACACCACAGAAACACCAAAATATGAGCAAGACACCCAAAACATCACCGAACCCCGTCAAGACATTACGGACGCACCACCAAAGTGCCACCAAGACACCAACGACCACCGAAGCACAACAACCACCGAAGCACAATTGACAGATCACCAAGACACCAGCAGGACAGACACCACGAATTTCCCCTGCAAAGGACGTTTCGCAAAAAATTATTGCCAATATACTTTGACATAATTATTTTTTTCCCATTATCGCTCCATTTTCAATATCATCATCATCATTATTATTATTATCATTATCATCATTATT
>CAMXCT020003006.1:50941-79199 GCA_947184155.2 Cladocopium goreaui | reverse complement strand
TGGATACCTAGTCCATTCCCAGCCCGCCTGGACTTCTCGAGACTCGCACACCACGTGTCAAAATCATGAGGTACTGGCATGATGCTAGAAAAAAAAACATGGACTGAGGTTTCCAAGTCTGCTGCAAATCACATCCTGATCATAGACTGCAAAGCAAGTGACCAGTTGTATGTGAGGGAAATCACACTCCAACATAACATTTAACATATCATAACATACTAACAAACTTTTTTTGATGCCAACCTGTTGCTGTTCTCATGGATCCTTCGATGCAAATCAAGCTGGAGCCATTGACGGATCCACTTCACCATGCTGGCCACCTACTTGCCTGGCCCTATGAACGATGTCTTGCCGCACTCTATAGTCCTTCTCACTCTATGCACACATTCTGTATGTTTATATTATATATATATAATAGTTAGCATTGTGCTCCCCCGTCTTTCTCATCTAACCCCCCACATTATACAAGCAAATTCTATGGTGTTAATACCAAAGACAGGGGGAGCAACACCTTATAGAAATCAATAACATAAATCAAAACAACAAACAACAAAACAAAAAACTCAAACAACCTAAACAATACAATAGATTATAAAATAGTCTATACCATAAATCATAACAACAATAACAAAATCAAAACAACCTACTACAAACAAAATACAGACAAAAACAAAGCAACAAAACAACAATAACAAAATCCTAACAACCTACTATCAATAAAACCTATAACATAAACCATAACAACCTCATCATATCAACCCATCTCATCCATCTCATCCGTAAAACTTATATATAATAATCATAATTGTATTGAATAATTTTCATCAAGGCATATACAAATATACATCATCTTACCTTATCTATTTCATAGGTGTTATTTCTAGAAATCATAATTGCTAGAAATAGTCCTAGAAAATAATTGCAACATAAATTTAATAGAATTATTTTATCAAATTTATGGGGACAACCAACATAATTTTCATAATTATTTATTATGAAGATTATGGGATTAATTACCACAGTCTCCCCCTATAGGGGAAGCTTCAACCCCCAGCCAATATACTATCCCAACTCGCAGCATACATACCAGCATACATACAAACTAGCATATCACAACAGCATCACATCTTTCTCAACTCCAAATCTCTTTTAATCCGCAATTGCCATGCCCAAACTACCGCCCTTCATTAACTTGGTTATAACCATGTCTTTTTGACCTCAGCGCGATGTAAATGGCAAAGCAATCCAAACTTTTGGGGCGAAATGGCGTGAAAAAGATTTGTGTGGTGTGCGTCCAGACTTGTTGGTGCCAGTCTTCTCAAGTTTTTGGAAGGGTTTGTCTTTGCATTGTATCAGGCATGAATGCACTGAATGTCAAGCTTGTGGAGGCTCACCAGCATGAATGCTCTATTGAAACAATGCCTACCTATGTACTGTGCATACAGACCTTTTCAATCATCAAGGATCTGCTCAAAGCACTTCTTTGGAAGTCGCCCTGTTGGCGAAGCAACACATCTGGCGCACCTTCGTCGTCACCAAAACGACCAAAATTGGTGAGCAACTTGCGTCATGGTGTTCCAACGCATGTGCAGCAACCCAAATAGCACCAGCACCGGCACCGTTGAGAATAGCCGCACCCAGGATGACAGCTAGCATGGCGCAGATTGGCCTGATATGTTGTGAAGTTGCTCTGGCTGATGTTTTGCGAAGCCGACTGATTGCCTGCCCATTTGGTGTCTGTAGCTCCAGCGCTCGATGCAAGGATGATGAGGCAAGCGACAAAACGGATTTGCGCCATGAACATGCCGACACCCCTAAGCCCTAAGCTAAAAAGCGTGCCCGAGTGGTTTGAGGAAAAAATGCTGAGAAATGACACAAAATTCCAAGCTCAAACTGAAAGAGCTAATTTCTGTAGCTTTCCAATTGAGAATGTCAAAGGTGCTCAAAATGAAACAAATTCCAAGGTCAAGCTCTCCAAGAACATGTGGCGTCAAATCTCCAACTGACATATTCCCAACAGCTGAGCCCCCGGACAACTGGATGCAGAAGAGATTGATGACGAAGCCATGACTGGGCAGAAGGACACCGGAACGTGGAGCCAATCCCAGCCAATGACCCAGCCAAAGACAAAATCATGGGAAAACAAATGAAGGGCAAAACACAAAACCCTGAAATCAAAAGAGCACAACAAATCAACCATCTGATGGGGAAAAATGCTTACAAGGCTTTCTAAAAACACTAAATCTTTAAAAGTTCATGCCTCATCAACAATCTTGGGTAATCAGTTAATTTGTAATATTTTTGGTTCAACTTTTCTGCAATCTCTTGCATAACATAAGAACCTTTCAGCCAGTGGGAAGTTCTTTCTTTCTCTGTAATTGCTTTCTTTCTCATTATCTTTACTTTGTCTCCCACCTCTAATGTTGGATACATCCTTTCTTTCTTTGCTTTTACTGAAACATTAAGTTTTGCTCTAAACTCATTCCCTTCTTTCCTTGCTTCATGTGGAGTTAGTCCAGTAGCACTGTGGGCGTCCTTGTTGTTGTATGTTAGTAAAATCTCGGTTATGTAATCTATCCATTGAATATTAGTGTTTCCTTTCTTCTCATCATTATCAACCCGTTTAAAAAGTTTATCTTTAAATGTCCTAATAAATCTTTCAGCGAAGGCTGGATGACCTCTAGTTCTATAAAGTTCAATCCCTTCATCTTCTACTAGTTGTAATGTTATAATCTATATTAACTGATATACTGCATATTATTATTGTATAATATTACGCAATATTAACATATATATATATATATATCTATATACATATATACATATATATAATTATAATTATATATATATATATCATACATATAGTATGTACCTAAACAAGAAAGAAAACCCTGAGCAACCCTACGAGCTGTGGGACGCTAGAACGGCGCAGCCTGGACGTTGCGATGACCGCCATCATCCCGTTGAACCACCGAGAAGAGAACAGTGCGGAAGTCACCAATCACTGATGAGAAATGGATGGAAATGGATAGAAATACGTATAATATACATAATTTTGAAATAAATATCTTGCAGTGTGTATATAATATAAGAAATAGATAGATAGAAAATAATAGAAATATAGATAGATAGAAATAGAAATGGTGGGAATATCTGCACCACCGCTGGTGAAATTCATGAAATTGTCACCATCATTGGCGACATTTATTGAAATTGGCAGGTTGTGAAATGCACCAGGCCTATCTCATGGTTCGAACGCCAAGATTTTCCGCCATGCTGCAATTAAGAAGTGTGAGCTCCGCATGAAGAGCATGCCATGAGGTACACACATCATGCATTCATGGATATTAATTGGCTTCATGACCACCCAAGCATGCTCTCCCGGCAATCTCTTTATCTTCATGTCCATGCACTGATAAAAATCGTCCATTCACCTATCCATGTTACCATGTCGAGATTTTGCCCACTCTACCAACCATGAAACTTGATTGCATTGGTCAACTGTATTGGAGAGCCACATTGACTTGGGTCTCAGGCAAATACACGTATTCAACTTAACTTTGCTGATGCTGCTGGGCACGGCCGGACATTTTCTTGGCATACTGAACCAAATCAAGCTGCAGTGGAAAGTGCGCTTGTACAAAGTCTCTAAGAAATGGCTTGGCCAACTTAGCAATGAGCGTGTTGGGACGGCTGCATGTTATTGGTTTGATGCTCAAAATTGGGAAGGCGCAGAGTTTGGTTGTTTGAAAATCTGTAACTATAGCACACCTGGCCTAAACTCCGAGGAAGATCCATCCGGTGAGAAGTACAATACCTGATGAGTCAAATGGAACGAGACGAATGGCGATGTATACCACGTAATGCCTTGCAATGCATGCTCCCCAGAAACGAATCATTGCTCTTGTAGGCTTCGAACCGGAACAAGAAGATCTGCACTTGGGCAAATAAAAACTTCAGATGCGGCAACAATCCGTGCGACAACAGAGCGGTCAAGATTGTTGCCCGAGGTATATATACGTCCCAAGCTGCAGCACTGGTTGTGTATGCATCCTAAGTCCCGTCTTGGTCACATCTTCGATGCTCAGCATCCCTCAGGTCTGAAAATGCGGCCAATGGTGCTCCATCCAGTCGCTCAAGGGACTGGTAATGACCTTGTGAAAGTGTCACCATCCAAATCAGTTCATTAACACATCCAATCAACAAATCAGCACCAAATCCAATCAACAAATTAACACTGCACAGTGTGAGTTGTCCCCAGATGTCAGCTGACGGTGCAAGCAGCCTCAACTCAACTGGAAGATTTGTGCTGACCAGCCAATCTTCACAAGCCCCCTGCGAAAAAAGGAACCCAATGATGACAGCAGTGCAGCCTCAGTGATGCAGCTTTTCAAGGCATTTCAAGGCCAACTGGTTGAGGCTGTTGGAACACCTAAGACTGTAGATAAAGAATGATACTTAGAGATAAAGATTATGAAAAGGATTTCTGATAGTCTTGCTGCTTTTTTGAGGTCAAAGCAATGGCATTATGGGAAACTGTATAGACATGTGTAGATATTCCATGTAAGTCGAAAACGCTTTAAAACTAGGCACTACAGTCAATTTGACAAAGTAATATGTATATATAATATATATGTATTATATAGAAGTTATATATAATGATATAATATGTATATGTATCACAAGAAAAAAAACATGTTGTCATCTCATCACCACATCCGCTACAAGTGACCTATGACCGAGCACCCCTGCCATCGGCCGGCGCTTTGATAAAGCCTCCAGGCGCAGAAACAACATGAAAAACTTGAAGCAAGCTAAACAAATGTAAACAAGTCTATCATCTTATCGCATCAAAAAGTCATATACATAACCGTAGATGGTACATGGTGCTACCAGGGAATATGAAATCTTTGTAGCCATGCCAGTGGAACTTTGACTTGGCCCTATGCAGCTGCTTATGTTCAATCATTTGGATTCGTTTAAGGGTTGAATAGGGTTTAATGATAAAACACACACCGAGCCTCTTGTGCACTTGACAACACACCTTTTTAGAAAGTTGAAATTGCGCAGGCAGCAACATTATCCTCCATTCAAGCAACTGTCTGTCTTGGTTTCTTTCTCTAATTATTGCGTCAATCTTACTGCGGCAATGCAAGGTGCACTGCATCCAGGTTGAAATGTCACACTGGACAGCTAGCGCATATAATGTAGTACCATTGCTGCAATGAAAGTGACTGGAATGTATGGGAAAGTGATCTGCAACATTCTGCACAGCACCCGTTGCCTCATGGTTCGTCTGCTTCAGGGAAGACACATGCACTGCCATCAAGAGCCAAGCCTCAGAAATTCATTGGCATCTTCTACAGCTCATAATGCCTGAACCTGCGCGATTTGAACTCTGAAAGTTTGGGGAAAAACTGAAAAGTACGGAAAGCATGCATTGATGTGCATTGCCTTGTGACTAACTACTTCACCCATAGATTGGAGACCGCTTTCTGCCGTCTCAGGCTGCGACAACTGTGGGCAAACCGCCTGCAGCACTGCTGAAAGAGCGCGACACAGCAAGATTCAATGGTCCCATATGGTCCTGTGATGTCCCATCTGACAGGATAATTTTGGGCATTTTTTTTCAATCACATGTCATTTTGAATGTCAGAAAAGGTGTTCGAGTACCTAAACTCCCCAAAATGCTAGTTGACCCTCAGAAATCCAAACATTTTCAGAACTCAATTCGTGCTGTTCAGTGTGGCAAACTGCACACATTGAGCTTCATACTTCAAGTGTTCAAATACCAAAGGATGCCCACAGTTGAGGATGTAAAAACCCATTCATGCAACTATATGTAATTCTGAGTAAATCCACTTCAAAGCAGTTCGAGTCTTTTCTGGCCAATCAAAACAAATTCAAAAATCAGAACAGATTAAGAAACAAAATTGAAAACGTGTATATCTGTGCATGAAAAGTTTAAGCGGGAGTGTGGTCAAAGTTGTGCCAGTTTTCAATGCCAAACAACTGGTAATAGACAATACAACCCACATGCTGTGAAAATATGCAGTGTTTTTCGGGCATGGGCACCAGCCTGTTGAAGCATGGTGAAGCAACAACTATATGCTGGCTATGTCAAACATCTATCCCATCCACATCATCAGCTGATTTTGTAGCCACCAAAAAGGGGTCGAATGATGTCCAATCCCAAGTGCACGGCCATGCCCAGCTGCAGGGAACTCCAAATAGTATATAAGGCACTTTTCAGGCTCTTCGATGCTCTTCGCAAATTCAAGTCTGTTTACTTCCTGACATTTCCTGACTGCATAACTGTCATTCGTTTTTCAGAGAACTGTGATATTGACCAACAATGAACTACATACTGCAGAGGAAATACGCTCTGATGCCTCTGATGACCTAAGACCCACCGTGCCTTCTTTGGTGCGGGGAATTTGACGTTCCTTCAGCCACCTCAGTACACACAAAGATACTAATGCATACAATTTGTCATACAATACAAAGAAAAGAACCCATTCGATCCATGCACTGTGTCAGTTGAAACAAAGTCAGCTGAGTCAGCTTCAGTATCATTGTCATCATGGTTGTTGCTGCTGTTGCTATCCACATCAACTACCAAAACCATCCAAAACCTGCATAACTAACATCATTTAAATAGCTCAGAGATGATGACGAAGTTTGCGGAGTCCACATGACCCGACGTTTCCTTGCTTCAAACATGAAAGTGTGGAACCATGGAAAATAGAGGGTTGCTAGATTAGCAGCACATCAAAAACATATTATAAACAACTATATAATAACAACTATATGTACACACCATTGAAAAACTGTAACTTTGAACATCCCAAAAACCCCATCGACATCGACGTCCCACGAAGTCGTTGTGAGTCTCGGACCACTTCACACAGCGAAGGGTCAGCGTCACCAACGGCGCGACCGGTGGCTGGGGCTCTGTCGGTCGCGGTGCAGCGCCCACGCGCTGGAACCTGGGACTTCTCCCATTCTAATGGGGAAAACCATGATAAATGATGATTAGAATGGTTAACATCATTCTAATTAGATGTTTTATCATGGGGAAAACATCATTCTAATGATAAAACATGATACAGTGAACCATGATGAAACATCTAATTTGGGGGCATACAGCATACCCTCTTTCCAGACAACCCAGATGTGCTTTTTTCTATTTTTTCTGGTATAGGACCAGCGCATTCTGTGGTCTTGCAGAATAATGTGTCATCTTCACCAGGAAGGGCAAAGCAAGAATGTGACCGCCAATTATGACGGATTCGGATACTACCAAAACATCATGAAAACGATTGAACACATGCGTTGTGTGGTTTATTTCGTGTAATCATTCCAGTCCTATGTTTTCAACATGACTAACAATTCAAGTGCTACGTGCTACATTTTTTCACACTCCAATGCTTGGATGCAAAGAGTCCCTGTCTGATCAAAAAAATCTGCAAGAGGGCGTACCATCGCACATGGTCCAAAGGCCGCGTCTGATCCACAGACACATCCACAGCGCAGCAGTTATCTGAGGCCAGAGAAGGGCACACGGGTATGGAGGGGCATCAAAAGGATGCAGTTCTCTGGTGAAAGATGGACTCGACAGATCTGACAGATCTGACAGGTACGGTACAGCAGCATACAGCAGCTATGAAATAGCTCACCATAGTTCTTTTTGTCGTTGACAGCAAGATGCAACTTTAGTAGATAATCAGATAAACAGTTGATTGCAAAGCAACCGAGGCTCGCAAATTCGGGAAACTGGCACGAAATCCTCCAGCCAGATCATGAATCATGTAGCTCATTGAGTAATTACCACCAAAAGTCTCTTGTTCAAAGAAGCAGTTGCTCACCGTCTTCATACTATGCATGAAGGTATGCATGAGCACTCATTCCTGCTTCATGAAGTTTCTCTCTGTATCTGTGCATGGGTGCCAAAGGTTGTCTTTTAGTGTCTGCCTATACATTTGTGGCCTCCCTTGCTGCGTGTCTGTGTCTGGGCTGTGCAGCCGGTGTCACCCGACAGCTCTTCAGTCTGTATCGACTTCTGTGAGGGCACAGTGTGCAATGCCTTATGCAGAGCACACTAGACATTGACCGCACAAAGTGGTCTGCTGGAAATGAATCCCGGATCCATTCAAAAACAAGATCTTAGTTACAATATGTTACAAAGAAGACCCTTGTAGTTGTACGTCGTTGTATTGCATCCCCTCAGTCAACCTCCGATGCCCTCTGAAGAGGACGAGGGGATAGTATCCAAACAAAATCGGAAAACCATTGGAAAATCCAATAAAATGCCCAGTCCCCCTCTGCCTGTCTCCTTCAAGACCGAAAAACATGAACCTTCTGCGTCCAGAATCCATATCAGTGACTTGCAACAGCGCGTCCGTTGAACTGTTACTCTTGCAAGCCAGGCAGTCCCAATGCCATTAAAGGTAAAAGGTAAAAGTTTTGCATCGTTCCAAATGTTCCACACACACACACACACTTGTAACACATCTATACATTATATAAATTATATAAATATATATATATATATATGTTCGCGACATGTGCCTATGTGTGCCAGTGCTGGTCCTTGCTGGAACCGGAACTTCGCTTATTCCTCGTGTCCAATGTGCTTCTAATTAGTTTCACAACGTTCGCACTATTCAAACATACAATAAGTTCTTGATCGATCTTACATCAGAAATGCAAAGGACACTACTCACTCTTTACCACCTATCTGTGACTGTGATAAACTGGTGTATGATGACGGTTTATAGATTTCCCTTAAAATTAGAGAATGTAACTGATGCACCATATTCCTTTTGAATGTTCGGTGTCAGAGAAAGCAATCAATGAATGAGAGTCCTGTTTTCTGCTACTTGTGGTTCTTGTGCGTTCTTGTGCGTTCTTCTCCTCGATTATCACTTTTCTGCACCACACGTTTCGCCCAATGGCCTTTGGGGCCCCACATCACACCTCAGCCAATGAGAGGCCAATGAACAACATAGCAGTGCCAGGTATTCAACAAATGAGAGGCGGTGATAATATGGTATAATATGGTATAATCATATGACAAGGAACTTGCTCCAATATGCTGAAGAATGTAGTCTGCGCATGTCTGCGCAGCATGTTTCCCAGCAGCCAAACCGGTTGATCGCACCATATTTTAAAAGACGTCAATTCTATTTTCAGTCTGGATATTGACGTTTCGGGCGTCTATCCAAGCCTCAGTTGGAAGGCGGCTGAAATAAATGCGGCCAAAACATATCGCTGCACGTGGGGCAAAGTGTTGCACTCTCTGTGACAATTTCCCCTCAACGTGAAGAAGCTGTCCATTGTCGGCAGCAAATCAGTGATGGGCCAATGTGTCTTCCGCCAAAAAAGGTCAAACTGTGTCGGAACCAGGAAATAGATGTTAATATTGTACACGCATACGATATTTAGATATCACATGATATCACCCTCACTATACTCACCACTTATCCAAAGGTGAGTATATCAGGTGATAATGGACAGTGCCGAACATTTTGGGTAAGGAAGACAATGAGCTCCAACTCTTCCAGGATATTCCGGGGTACAGCCTAGCGTTCCGGAGTTCTACTACAGGCTCTTTCCTGTGCTGGGCTGTGCTGGGCAAAATTATGAAAAAGCCATCCAGAAATGGCGCAGAGTTGGGACATAGGAAGATATTTGGCCGCTCAAGAGTCTTTCTTGCTGTACTGTATTTGAAGTGATACCTTCCAGCTCCCTGACTCTGCTGGTTCAAACTCTGTACAGAAACGTGTCTTTTGTCATGAGCATTCTGCTTGTTGCAGGAAATGCTGAAAAAAGATGAAAAAAGTGCCAAAAATCACCGTCAATGACATGGCAACCTCCTCAAAGAAGGGAATACTATTCGACTCTTCACAAAGATCCACCATAGGTGCTTGGGAGCCCCAAAAAGACCCACAAATGTTATCAATTCAACACACATGTGTTGTTTGAGTGGTATATGTGATGCCCATTTGATCTTGATGGCCCAGTAGTGAAGTTTGAGATGCCTTACAGCAACGGGTCCCCCGGTTTTGACACTCGAATCCCCATCTGTAGGCTGAGGGGAGCCGTACTGAAGCACTTTAGCAGGTGTTGTAGTACTGAACGAGCCAAAGAATTGCCAAAATTTGGGATATGAATGATAATGATATATGAATATCTAAAAAAACATTGCAATGGAACCTTTCAGTTCAGGAAGAACATGGAAGAACAAGTGCCGAAAGCCTATTTGGACACTAAGGTATCGATCAAATGTGCTGGCTAGTCTTTGCACACTCCTTTGAAAATTGGCAGAACATCCACGGTCGCAAAGAACTCACAATTGCCATTTCAATGAATTCAGAGAATTCGAGTGGATCTTGGGACGGCTATACTGAAACAGGCCGGTTCCTACATCTGCTCAGCTTTCGTCAGAGCATCCGGCCGTAGACCCTGGCTCCATCCGCAAGGGTCTACTCAACTTCGCAGGAGGTTGGCACAGAGTTCAATATCATAGTATAAATACAATAGACTAGTAGATTATCAGATTATGATCATCAGATTATCATAAAATAATACAGTATATATCAATATATTATCTCGAACTTCTGCCGAAATTACATTTCAGCACAGGAATCGCCGAATTCTAAAAAAATTGCCGAAAACAGAAAAAAATGCCGACAATTTTCAATTCTGCCGAAATAGGGTTTTAATGGGCTGTGATGGGCTGTGTATATTTGTAACCAAAGCTGAGTCCAGGAAATTCCGCCGAAATTGCGGGCAATTCCGCCGAAATCTGCCGACATGTTTTCTGACTTTACTAGGGCAAACATTCAACAATCAATTCCGCCGAAATTGGTCTCCAATGATGGAATTCCGCCGAAAGCCGTTTTTAAGAGCGAAATCTGAAAATTCTGCCGAAATCCTAAATCGGCAAAAAAAACCATACATTTGGAGTTCTCAGGTATATATCAGTTTCTCATAGTTTCTCAATTTGATCTGCTTCATGTGCATAGATTACGTAGAAACATCCTTGAAGATCCCAGGTGTCTGCACCTGCAGCCGGCTAGGTCAACCTGTTGCCAGCGGTTGGTTCATAGGATTTCCCGTGTTGGATTGTGATGATTGTGATAGTCCCCCAATATGTTGGGATAACTCCCTCTAATCATCAACCCACTGGGGTCCTGTCCACACTATTCCTAAGCTGGCAAAGGGGGATACTTCTTGGGGGCTTTCTTGCGGGGGTTCCACTCCAGAAAATACATTGAGAAAACTAAAACAATGCATATCCAATCCGAAGGAATTTCTGTGGGATGCGTTTGGTATTTGTTGGGTTTAACGGTTTAACTCCCCATTTTGTGGATGATTATCGGATTTTGTTGGGTTGTGTCTGGACTTTTGCGGAATTATGTTGGGATTGTATTGGGGTTCTTCTGGATTTTTATTGGGATTTCTTTGGGATTTGGATGCTTTTTCAACTGATTGACTCCATTGTTTGGGATTCCTGTGCGAATCTCAATTCTTCACGAGGAATTTACAGGTATCCGCTGTGAATTCCTAGCATTCAAGGGTAAATTCTAGCTTGTATTGGGAACAAGATGTGGTAATCGTGGGAAGCACCCAATTAGAAACATCCTTTACAACAATACATAGCCTTATTATATGAGACTTATGAGCTACGCTCAGCATGCGTGTCGCATGCAAATATGCAACTATTCAACGCTACTGTGAAGCGTCACGTTGACACATTTTGCACATCCGCAGCCATCCTAAAAAAGGATATGCAAGCTGTTGTGTTTCACATTTTCACGGAGTAATACAGAGTATGCCAGAGCAAGAAGCAAGACTTGGAGTCATTACTATGGGAAGCAAAGTATCCACGAGAAAACATGTTTGGTAAGCTTGGATTCTGTAAAGATCCGTACTCCCAGCATCACCATGAATCAAAGATGAAGAACATAGCAATGTGCTGCCAAGGCAGTTTCTATAGAGTATAATTTTTGCGACCCTCCGACATATTCCAAACTGCCAGCAAAAGAGTGTCTTGACAGCAGTGGAAACAGTTTCCTCGTAGAGAAGGCACATGAATGCTAAATATACGTACATATTTAAAGACTTTTTAAAGTTTTAAAAATGTTTGAAGCATATCGAGTTGCATTGTGGAGGTATGACTTCGCCGTGGCTGTGAACAAGCTTGCAGTAACATGAAATTTTGACAGTAGGCCTCAGGGAAGGAAAAGACCCACTGAAGTGGCCTGATTGTAGTCATGGCTCTTGATTTAGGTCATTTTAGGCCACATATTGTGCATGTAATGACACGGATCAGAAATAATAAAAAACATAGAAATATAATAGCAAGAGGAACTGGCAAAAAATGAGGAGCGGCGAAAATCACAGCAGGAAGCAAATTGAAGGAGAAGCAGAAGAAATATTCTTGCGATTTCTTGCGTGTCGAGAAAAAGAACATTTGATGGAGCGTCAGCACTCACATGCCGTCCCACTTCCAGCCTGCGGTCATACTGCAGTGTCAGAAGCCACAAGCTCTCCACCTGTGGAAGGTTCAAGGCATTTCAAGCTTAAATGCGTTAAAATCGTTACAAAATTGCAACAAAGTTGAAGCCACTTTGAAGTCTCAGCTTCGACCTGTGTATTCTTGGGCTAAAGTCTGGCAACTTAAGGAGGAGTCAGACTGTCGTTTCATGTCATTTCAAGATGTTTGAAGTCTGGGTACCAGGAAGTAGTGACCTTGAATACACGAAGCCAAGTTTTAGCCCACTTCTTGGTATCCCTACTTACTCTCCGGGGGTTCCAACCCGGAGAGAACCTCTGATAAAAATGCCGTCAAGCTGCGGCACAGAGGGCAACTGCCGACCCGAGAAAGCCAGGACTCTGAACAACACTGGTGAAAAGCATGACCACCTGCAGAGTCCAGAGTCCAGAGACCAAAGTTGGAGGAGCCTGACTGAAAACTGAAAACTCTATTAATTCACATTGTCAAGTTACAGTAGATTAATGTTCACTCGGAGCACATTGCTAAAGTGATCTTCATATTGCAAGTGAAATGATATGATGTTGCAACCCTTTCAGCCAGCATCCACGAAAAATGGACAGCTGAGAAAAATGAGTTGATATACCACGATGAAGATTTCAATTCAATCAGAACTGGATCCGATGAGTTACGTGGTATGAGTTCACACAATTGCAACATGTGGTGCTCTATTGAAATCAAACAAAGATGAATCCAAATCTGTTGCAAGAAAGCATGGCTGCCATGACTGATCTGTGAAAATCACATCTTAAGTTGGGAATCATGGCAAATATGCATTTGGCTCATTGAACCTTCCCGCATGTAGCAAGTCACATAATTCTACCTGACCTAGTGTCTTGCATCAACATGTGTCTCACTCCACTTTGTTTGCTTGAGCAAAGCTTGATGAACACAAAGACTTTAAAAACAAGCAAACAAATCAAACAAAAAATGACAATTGGTATTAAACGGCAAATATTTTTGGGTGTCTAACAATCCGTTGTCACTGGTGGATGACAGGAACACGTCATAGGTCAATCAAACCAATATGCTCTGCATCTGAGAACAGTCCTGAAACCTACAGTAAATCAACAATTGTCCCGTACGGCCCCACAGCGTACAAGGGAGACGTCGCAGCATTGCTGACTCCTGCAGCGGCAAGTGATCTTGAGGCGTCTACTAGAATCAAACATCACAACGATGGAAAAAATTAGGTTTCTTCTTAGATCCTCCTTTTCAATGACTCGATCGATGCAGAGCTAGTTCAACTCCCTCACCTGCCGCGCTCAAGCTGAGTTCGCAAAGGGAAATGCTACCGTATTACCCTACAAGGCAGTCATAGAGTCATAGAGCCTTTGCAAATTGAAATGACAATGTATGCCCTGCTCAAAAGGTCTGCAAAATGCAGGATCAAAGGCCATACAATAATAACTTTAAGAGCTTTCAGGGCCTTGCCTGCATTTGCTACTCACTAAGACTTAATTTCTAACCTGATTCTGTTCATTGACCCAAATGCCCGAATGTGAGAAAAGGTCAACGCCTTGTGCCCGTTCCATGCATTTTACCCATTTCGCCCAGCAGTGAAACATACATTTTTCATATCCAGCTGTTATCAGTGCAGCTCCTCAAAGTCGCTTAGGCAAATGGAGCAGGTTGTTGAATGGCTACAGCCTCAGGTCCAGGATGGATAGCTTCCAAGTCAAACACTCAAACACAAAATTAGACATTGACTATACATATTATATATTATATATAAGTTCATATCATATAAGTACACAAGATTACCTCGTTCTTTTTCAAGAACCTGTACACCAATGTGTATATAATATGTTGACAATCTTCTCAAACAAGTCTACCAGTCTCTCTTATGGTGCCATCAGCGATGATGCGACAGAACATACTGGCTCTATGCCGTAGGTCATCAAGCAATGTGAGTTCCGGCAACAAAACATAAAAATTATTGCAGTCAGTGGCTAGTGCCGCACCTGTCAAATTCTCATGCTTCTTCTTTGTAAAGACTTCCAGCTCAGTTTGCTTGAGAACCTGCGCTCCCAATTACCAGAAACAATCTCACAGCTAGCCCACAAAAAAACACTCTGACTTAAACCCATCAAAGTGAATTTGGAGAGCACACAAGTATCGATCTCTGCCTCCCTGTGTTTTGAGCATGCATGTCTATTACTCATAATCTTGCTGCGTCTCTAAGCAGCTTCTCGCTACCTGTTCGATCTATCTGGAAGCTAAGCTAATTATGATGCCGGTCACAGTCAAGCAACCAGCAACATACTTGCCTCTTTACCCTAAAACGTTGACAATCAACAGAAATCCTGTTGCAAACCCAAAAAGTTTATATACTTCCTGTGGCGGAGGATGCACCTTCTTTAGTCTCTGTTTTTCGTCGAAGCTCAATCCCGCAAGTCGACAAGTTTCAAGAAACATAATCGAAATGCTCAATTCTGATTCTGATTTTGTCCTTCGCATCAAACACAATGTGAATCCAAACAAGTTGAAAAATCCCTCCGTGGAGTCAAGCAACTCTGAAGGAGTTCAAAAAGGTTCAAAGGAACAACTCCAAATCACCATAATATAGGTTCGTCCACGAAAGGATGATACCGAATGATACCCCAAAATGATCGGAATTGGCACTCTTCTACATTTCTAATGGGGAAAATGATAATAAATAATAAACCATGGGTTTTGGGGTACTCGAGTTTAGACAAACCTACTTATCACTCTCTCCTGTTGTTGGTCAGAATCAATAGCTACGCACCGCAATAAACGTCAAGCCTGGTATTAAAAGGGACGGTAGACGAAAAATAGTGTAGGCGAAAAAGCCACCAAGCGCTGACAAGCAAAGCAAACCTTAGTCCCAAAAATGGCACATCAGTTGCAACTGCAGATGCGCAAGTAAGGTAATGCAACTTACTGAAATTATCGATCTTGGAATTTGTATGAATTCGTCCGTGCCTGCTTCGAAAAGAAAGATTCATAAGAGACCGCACTCAGACTGGATAGCTCTGTGGCATCATTGTGGCATCTGCATGTTGGGCACAGCAAATTCGTCAGCTGCACTGCCACCAAAGAGCTAATGAGGGACGGAATTAGCAATTCCAGCATCGCCTGCGACCGTAGGCAAGTCCATGTTCACTCCAGCTAGAATGTGTTTGAATGAATTCGTGCAGGTTGGTGGATGTGGGGGAAATGCGTACAGTGCAACAGAATGGGCTACTATATATAATAATATATATATACACAGTATACGACGGAGATATTTTAAGAATGTTATTGTCTGATGTGTGTTTTACAAAGTGGCAAAACGTAGAATATGGACGATACGTCATGTCCATGTCATGTCCTTTCTGGTCCAATAGTCAAACTCACCTAGAAAATCGGAAGGGCCATTCAGCACTGGTTTGGGTTAACCCAAACTTTGGAAAGGGGGGTCGGATCTACCATTCGTTATTTGGAACCCTTCCAGCGAAGAAATAACCTGTCGCTCCTGTCGCTCCTCAGAATCCAATTGTTGACAAATGGCAACGATATATTCTCAGAATGAAATAGAATAAATATATTCTCAGGATGACAATGGTCATGATCAACGAATAAATGAATAAATGAATGGATGATGAATGCATGGATGTATGGACGGATTGACGAAGAGACAGATGAACAGATGGACAAATGATGATGATTCCAGTGGAAAATCATCATTGTTGAATACAATCGTTACAATCAGCCGTAACTTAATTATGTTCTCAAAAACATCAACAAGAAATCTTTCGTGTTTGGTATGCTGTTTTGGTACGTCCACTCACTTGAGCCGACCTCGCAAGCCTCGCACGACATCGGGAGGAAAAAAATGATGCGGAAATGTGGAAAGAATCTGCGGAATGTTGGACAAATCTTGATTAAAGGTGAGGCTTGTTCGTGGCTGTCATGCTAATATGTTCTGTGTATTTCTGTGTTGTCTATAGTACCTATAAAATCCTATAAATAATTATATCTACAGAATCCTACAGAATATATACAGTAATATGATGTAATATGTGTGACTGCATCGCATAGCACAGCATCACCGCATTGAAGTGAAGTGTTCATGGCACCATGGAATCATCATGGAAACTGTTTGATTCAATACTCCAGATTTGAGCATCCAAGGTGCGTGCCCCGGTGCAACGGTGGCAAAGGTTTCATGTATATGTTCACATGTGAAACGCCCCAGCCTCAAGTGTTCATAATGTGTTCGATATCTCGGGGAGTTAGTTTTTCAGTGACAAATCGATGGAGGGTTGAAGTTGCGCCCTCAACCCAACGCCATCAAAGGCTTCCCGGACGTACCTTCGAAGTGCTCACGGACAATTTTCAGCTGAAATGGCTCAACCCACAGTCTTGGGAGCATAGATGGGTGTGTCTGAAAATAGTGTACCCCTAAACCCAATGGTTAATGATCATTATCCCTATTAAATGGCTATTTGTTTGGGAATATACCCTATTTTCAGACAAACCCAGATCTTCCAATTGTAATCGTTCCACCGGTTGACACGGGCACACAAATTTTCATCCACGGGACTTGGCAAATGTTCCGTTTGGGAAATCATGTTGGAAATTCTAGACACCACCTGATTCGAGGGTTGTTGGTATCGTTATTCCGAAAAATTTCCCTTTCATGGGTCGTTGGGCGATGTTTATCTGGGATTGGTATCACCACTCCTGCAGCATTGTCTGTTTTACCAAACAATTTGAATCACTCTTACTGGCTCTTACTGCCATTGAGCATCAATATAGCAATCTTCCAATCCACCAAAACATGCTAAATTGATGTTGAATCAAACATTTTGTTTAATGGTTGCAACAAATTGCAACATACTGCGAAATGAATCAATCAATGTCCATAGTCTCCTGTCCTGTTTTGCGGTGGGTCCTCCACGACCTGGAAAATTAGGTCCCCAGACGCAAAATTGGCACTCGGGCTTCATCGATGAGCTCCTGTGCTCGGCATGTTTGAATGTGAAAGAAACATGTTGTGTGTGTGTGCAATCTGCATGGTATATGGCATATATGATATATATGGATATGTGATGATACAAACAAATTCTGTAAAAAAATGGAAAAGGATGCAAAAGGCTGCAAAAGGCATCTTGGATGTATGCAATGCCTCAGATTTTGGACAGTCTAAAATGTAGGATTTTTTGAATGCGTTAAGCCTAGGTTTTGCTGATGGAGAGACATTTCCTTGTTTTGCTCAAGAGCGTGTGGAACTTGAAGAGAAAGTTACAAAAAAGATCGTAGCATCAATGGCGTGCGCAAGTTAATATAAACGCTAATGCCCCCTCCCACTCCAGCCACCCCACCCCATGACCTAGTGTAAGACATCTCTCTAGCGTAGCGTCAATGGCGTGCACAGTTCAGTAACATGAAGGCTAATACCCCGCCCCAACGTACGACATCTCTAGCGTAGCATCAATGGCGTGCGCAAGTCAATATGTATGGTAATACGCAACCTTGCACCACCCCAATATGCGAACATGATCAAACATGTTAATCTTCCAGGGCCGCTATCGGGGGCGTGAGCTAACTTTCTCAAGTAATTTTCACACGTCATTAATCCTTCTTGATTTTCTCAAGTAACTTCCACACGCCATATTGATGCTACGCTCTTAATTCTCAAGTAACTTCGACACGCCATTGATGCTACGCTCTTAAATTATTCCAGTGCCCTGCACCTGCTCTCGATGCTACGCTCTTAACTTTCTCAAGTAACTTCCACACACATCAATGCCAAAAAAGACCAACTCCAGTTGGGAAAAGTCAGCTTCCAAAGGCCTTGGTGTACGATATTAAGTCCATGTAACAAATGTGTTTTGTGAATCTGGGGTCCCAAAATACAACACTGTCTAACGAGTGGACTTACGGTTTCAGGAATATAAGGTGCTGTAGTTAACAGGAAAAAATAAATCATGATGGCAAAATGCACAAATTCACGAAATCACGCCAATGCGCACATTTGGCTGATGAAAAAAAAAAAAACAGTGGCTGCAAACAGCGAGGCCGTTTTTGGGGGCGTGACCTATTTTATCTCATATCTCAAAGGTCCACTTCATCCCATGCTTGTGTCTGAGGATATCTCAAGGACCTGACTCTAATTGTGGTCACTCCCTTGCTACGATTGTGAATCTTTTCTCCATGTTGTTCACCTCGTTCCGCATGTTCCGCAGTTAAATTCAATCTGCCCACACCTCTCTGATCAAAATGGCCTTCGTTTCGGCCATCGTGGCTAATCCTAAAGTGCTTTCTGTACATGCCGATGCTTCCTACGCGTTCCGCAAAAGAGCCACGTCAAAGTTATCAACGGTGGACGAATGAAATTCAACCATTAATCCCAACTAGTTCACACAGAGTATGTCATTACAACTTGGATACAATCACCAATGGCATGATGTCAACAAAGATTGCTGTAAGGTGTGGAACATATCGCACACAACCAGTCGTGTCACCAAAGTTGCACACGATTATCTCAACAGCTTCGCAATGCTGGGTCACAAGGGCTCTTGGTGCAGCGGATGCAACCGGCTCTCAGTGGTTCCAACATGTTCCAACCCCCCTGTTCAGCACCAGCGCGTTCAAATTGAGAACTTGTTGGGATCCACACAGGGACACTTTCGGTTCTGTTTAAGATTGTCTAAGCTTTCATCTTCTGTTTCGGTCGTGATATTTCCTGGTTAGAAAGAAACGCCAGAGCCACACTGAATGGCTTCTCTCTCTGTGTTGGTTGTGTTTCTCAGTTGGCTGAAGTGCATGCAAGCTGGGCAAAAAAATCTGAGGGCAGCACCAGGACCATACCAATGCATTTCCCCAATTGCAATGGTTTCCCCTGCATCACCAAAAAGTCCTGTGGTCTGCATGTCTGAAAACTTGTGCTTCCACATTGAATGTTTTCCGAACCAAAACTGGGGGTCTCAAGACTTCCATTCAGAGCTGTCTTTTGCTGATCAGAAGGCACGTATGGTTTAATAGAAGGCTGATCCCGGAAATAAGAAATGTCGCATAGATGGGAAAAAATATCAAATATATATAATTTACATGTTAGATTGCTCTGGGTCAGCGGTTTCATGCTGTGTGACTGTGTGCAATCACGTTTCAAAAATCGCGAACCCAAAACTTTGCAAACCTTAGCTGGCCTTGATTGTCAGGACCGTCTTGGCAAGAAAGAAGATCTGGAATCCGCAACGGCCTCATCAAAAGAAGTTGGATCCGATCATGCGCAAGTACCGAAGCCAAGCTTTTGAGAAAGTTTCTCCAAAGACCCAATCCACTCCAGGAGTCGGTGGCCAAGTGCATGAGTTCAAGCATTCAAAGTGAAGGCGGCTTCTTCATGCTTCTAGACATCATATCCTGCTGAGCCTGTGTTGTCTGTCCGAGTCACTCACCATTCTCTTCTCCCCCTGCTGCATTGATTTCTATGGGGCAAGCGAGTGTTTGATGTGTTTGGCAGCCTTGTGCAGCCTTGTGCAGTCTTAGACTTGCATAACATGCTGATTTTCCTGCAGGCAGCACGAAATGCACAGGCTCTGGAACCTGGTCGAAAGAACATCGAATTTGCTGTACAAGTTGCTTGCACTTAAAACATCTTGAAACAGGATTGGAAGCGCAGGCCTGCATAGCTTGCACCAAAAAGGATTGGAGGCACAGTGGCTAGGCAAAGTCCTACGGATATCGAATTATCTATGCATCGAACAAATTCTCATTGCATGACATTGAGCTCAACATTGAGGTCAACAAGGGCCGGGCTAGTTGGTGTCCACCTTAGTCTCTGGTTGCTGCACTGCGCTAGTGAGAAGTGTCGGCAAAGGGGCAGATCTGGGAGATTGGGTGGATCGAGATGAGGAGTCTCTTGAAGTCAAATTCTTCACCAAGGTCTTGAAAGTGCTCTCGTAGTGAAGATGGGAAGCCTCCAAAGCACTGCAAATCGTATCCCGCACGAAGCTGTTCATAGTATCGAAACCTCCTGGCATATTCTCAATGAGTGAATGAATCATCAGCCGATCTTTTTCGTCAGTTGCTTTGGCACTGCGGGTATCCAGCTCTGCAACTGTTTTGGCCAACGCCACAGCGACATCAGTACCAGCGTTGCCCTGCTGCAACACACCAGTGGATGTACAAAGGAGCAGTCCATGAAAATGTTCACTCCGTGATAAGGAAATGGTTTGGTAGACCTCGAACAAGCACCAAATCCTCTGCAGGGGAAAGACCGACTCATCAATGATCATTGTGGTGCCTTGGCACTCTGGAGATCTAAGAGCCAAGTAGAAAGATGAGTTTTGCCACTGTCCAAGCCCAAGTTCTTCCTTCACGTGCCATTGGCTGTTGCTAAAGGTACAGATCCAATAAGATGAATCTTCCCAATCTCCGTCCAAGCACTGGGCATGTTTGCGGATGGCACCGCTGAAATGACGAACTGGCATGCCCCAGTAGTGACTAACAAACCACTGGATACTCGTCGAACCCACCAATTCCACGAATGAAAGCTGAAAGGGCTCGGTCAGCGGCTTCACGATGTTGGAACAAACATAGTACATGGAGCGCTCCTTGATGAAGGTCTCGAAGAACCTCGATTTCAGATACTATCAGTCTATCAGATTCACCTCTACTCAGCAGACTCAGCCCCTGGAAACGAACAAATGGCGTTATATACCCGCTATCCTACAACATCCTACAACGATCACTGATGAGTTGTGTATTTTGGGGCTGATGGTGAGTTCAGGCTCATGTCGGTATATGTCGGTGAGTCTTGAGTCTACGAGATTCGATGAGATTTGGGCCTTCTAACAGGCGAACTCTTTTCCAACGCAGTCACCACACCGATCTTCGGATGAACTGAACTGCTCTGTGTTTAATGTCTTGAATTGCGCTAGGTCTTACTTACAACCATTGTGGCATGCCCTTTGACATCTACAGTATTCTGACTAGATGCATCTCTTGCTGCAGTTAAGACTCTGCAGGAAATCGTGAAGTTTCCCAGCTGTGATAGAGCGATCAGGTCCACGGCTACATCGTTCAAGAGCCAGAGGCCACTCCTTGAGGAATTGCCGCCGCCTTTTCACCAATGGCGTTGCTTCACTTTGCCTGCAGGGCAGCAAGGGGGTTGTTCGGATTCTATTCTCAAAGTCCGCCGCCCAGTGCGGAGCATTATTACTCGTGTCAGGTGAATCAGTGAATCCATCCACATCATCAGAAGCTTTAGCATAGCTTTAGCAGAGCTTTAGCTACAGGGGCCTTTTTCGACTAACGTTTTACTGACACTTGTGAGCAAGGCCTTACCATGCAGGAGCCAATCAAAGGCGCAAAAAAATCGGAACAAAAAGTTACTGCTACAGAAGGCTCACAAAACACAAAAAGGCCGAAAGTCTCCATGCCCCCTGGTATTTTGCAATTTTCTGATGGTGAAACGGTGTGACTTGCAAGCCAGAGTTTTTTGTGTAAACGTGTGTAAGCACATTTCTTCCAAAATCTTTGAAGAGGGTGGCCAATGCTCAACAAATCCAATATAGCTCGACTACAACCTTTTGCAAGAGCGGGATGTGGCCCACATGCTTTTGCATGCGTTTAAAAATGGGCTTAAGTAAAGCAACATCGGCGTTTATCACGTCTGGAACAAACATGCATTGCAGTGTGTGTTCTGGCATAGTAGCCACTCATCCAACCACTGGGCCTCCAAAATTGTTGTATAATATGTATGATGTTGTCCGCCGACCCCGGCCTTCCCCAAGGCCGGGGCGGCGCCTGGGACCACCGGAGGTGTGGATCCTGTCTTTCTTGAACCCTTGCCACGCCCAACGCTGCAGGCAAAAGCCACCACAAGGCCACAGCAATGGCTCAAGAGCACCCCACGGCCGCAGCAATGGCTTCTTATAGGCGTTCAAGGCTGCCGTTTGCCAGGCCTCAAACCCTCCAAATCCTCCAAACCCTCCAAACCCTCCAAACCCTCCGGCCAGCTCCGCAGGGCAAAGGTACCCCAACAAGCCCAACACGCGCCATTCCCGCAGGCAAAAGCCACCACAAGGCCACAGCAATGGCTCAAGGGCACCCCCCGGCCGCAGCAATGGCTTCTTATACGCGTTCAAGGCTCCCTCCAAAAGTCCGGCCAGCTCCGCAGGGAAAAGGTACCCGAACAAGCCCAACACGCGCCACTCCCGCACGCAAAAGCCACCACAAGGCCACAGCAATGGCTCAAGGGCACCCCACGGCCGCAGCAATGGCTTCTTATACGCGTTCAAGGCTGCCGTTTGCCAGGCCTCAAACGCTCCAAAACCCTCCAAAACCATCCAAACCCTCCAAACCCTCCAAACCCTCCAAAAGTCCGGCCAGCTCCGCAGGGAAAAGGTACCCCAACAAGCCCAACACGCGCCACTGCCGCACGCAAAAGCCACCACAAGGCCACAGCAATGGCTCAAGGGCGCCCCACGGCCGCAGCAATGGCTTCTTATACGCGTTCAAGGCTGCCGTTTGCCAGGCCTCAAACCCTCCAAAACCCTCCAAACCCTCCAAACCCTCCAAACCCTCCAAAAGTCCGGCCAGCTCCGCAGGGAACAGGTACCCCAACAAGCCCAACACGCGCCACTCTCGCACGCAAAAGCCACCACAAGGCCACAGCAATGGCTCAAGAGCACCCCACGGCCGCAGCAGTTCAAGGCTGCCGTTTGCCAGGCCTCAAACCCTCCCCCTCCAAACCCTCCAAACCCTCCAAAAGTCCGGCCAGCTCCGCAGGGAAAAGGTACCCCAACAAGCCCAACACGCGCCACTGCCGCACGCCAAAGCCACCACAAGGCCACAGCAATGGCTCAAGAGCACCCCACGGCCGCAGCAATGGCTTCTTATACGCGTTCAAGGCTGCCGTTTGCCAGGCCTCAAACGCTCCAAAACCCCCCAACCCCTCCAAAAGTCCGGCCGGCTCCGCAAGGAAAAGGTCCCCCAACAAGCCCAACACGCGCCACTCCCGCACGCAAAAGCCACCACAAGGCCACAGCAATGGCTCAAGAGCACCACACGGGGGCAGCAATGGCTTCTTTTATAGGCGTTCAACGCTGCCGTTTGCCAGGCCTCAAACCCTCCAAACCTTCCGCCCAACATGCGCCACTCTCGCACGCAAAAGTCACCACAAGGCCACAGCAATGGCTCAAGACCACCCCACGGCCGCAGCAATGGCTTCTTGTAGGCGTTCAAGGCTGCCGTTTGCCAGGCCTCAAACCCTCCATACCCTCCAAAACCCTCCAAACCCTCCAAACGTCCGGCCAGCTCCGCAGGGAAAAGGTACCCCAACAAGCCCAACACGCGCCACTCCCGCACGCAAAAGCCACCACAAGGCCACAGCAATGGCTCAAGGGCACCCCACGGCCGCAGCAATGGCTTCTTATACGCGTTCAAGGCTGCCGTTTGCCAGGCCTCAAACGCTCCAAAACCCTCCAAAACCCTCCAAACCCTCCAAACCCCCCAAAAGTCCGGCCAGCTCCGCAGGGAAAAGGTACCCCAACAAGCCCAACACGCGCCACTCCCGCACGCAAAAGCCACCACAAGGCCACAGCAATGGCTCAAGAGCACCACACGGCCGCAGCAATGGCTTCTTTTATAGGCGTTCAACGCTGCCGTTTGCCAGGCCTCAAACCCTCCAAACCTTCCGCCCAACATGCGCGCGGGCTTTAAGTGTGCGCGGCAGCTTCCACCAAGCCTGGCTGCAGCCTTTGCCGGTCCAGGGTTGCAGCCTGGCCCTTTGCCTGCACATCCCTCGCGGCAGCTTCCACCAAGCTCCTGGCCGTCAGCGTTCCAGCATTGCAGCCTGCCCTTTGCCTGCACATAGCCCTCTCTTGTTAGGGCATTCGAGCCTACCGTTTGCCAGGCTTCAAACCCATAAAATGCCTCAACCCCTCCTTTGCCTGCACATAGCCCTCTCTCGTTAGGGCATTCGAGCCTGCCGTTTGCCAGCCTTCAAACCCCTAAAACCCCTCAAACCCTCCGCGGCAGCTTCCACCAAGGTTGCAGCCTGCCCTTTGCCTGCACATCCCTCGCGGCAGCTTCTACCAAGCTCCTTGGCGGTCAGCGTTCCAGCATTGCAGCCTGCCTGCACGTAGCCATCTCTCGTTTTAGGGCATGCGAGGCAGCTGCCACCACGCCCTCTGCGCCGGCCCAGCTTTGCATGTTCCAGGGTTGCAGCCTGCCCTTTAAGCTGCACATCCCTCGCCGGCAGCTGCCACCAGCCCTCTGGCAGTTAGCGTTCCAGCATTGCCAGCCGCCTTTGCCTGCACATGAGCCCTCTCTTGTTCCACAACACGCCCAACACGCGCCACTGACCGCACGCAAAAAAAAAGCCACCACCAAGCCACAGCAATGGCTTCAAGGGGCACCCCACGGCGCCCGCAGGCAATGGCTTCTTATACGCGTTCAAGGCTGCCGTTTGCCAGAGCCTCAAACGCTTCCAAAACCCTCCCCCAAACCCTCCAAAAGTCCGGCCAGCTCCGCAAGGAAAAGGTACCCCAACAAGCCCAACACGCGCCACTCCCGCACGCAAAAGCCACCACAAGGCCACAGCAGCCTGCACATCCCTCGCGGCAGCTGCCACCTCGCGGCAGCTGCCACCAAGCCCTCTGGCCGTCAGCGTTCCAGCATTGCAGCCTGCCCTTTGCCTGCACTGAGCCCTCTCTTGTTCCCCAACAAGCCCAACACACGCCACTGCCGCACGCAAAAGCCACCACAAGGCCACAGCAATGGCTCAAGGGCACCCCACGGCCGCAGCAATGGCTTCTTATACGCGTTCAAGGCTAGCCGGTTTCGCCAGGCCTCAAACGCTATCCAAACCCTCCAACAAACCCTCCAAAAGTCCGGCCAGCTCCGCAAGGAAAAGGTACCCCAACAAGCCCAACACGCGCCACTCCCGCACGCAAAAGCCACCACAAGGCCACAGCAATGGCTCAAAAGCCACCACAAGGCCACAGCAATGGCTCAAGAGCACCTGTGGCCGTCAGCGTTCCAGCATTGCAGCCTGCCCTTTGCCTGCACTGAGCCCTCTCTTGTTCCCCAACAAGCCCAACACGCGCCACTGCCGCACGCAAAAGCCACCACAAGGCCACAGCAATGGCTCAAGGGCACCCCACGGCCGCAGCAATGGCTTCTTATACGCGTTCAAGGCTGCCGTTTGCCAGGCCTCAAAGTTTGCCAGCCTTCAAACCCCTAAAACCCCTCAAACCCTCCGCGGCAGCTTCCACCAAGGTTGCAGCCTGCCCTTTGCCTGCACATCCCTCGCGGCAGCTTCTACCAAGCTCCTTGGCGGTCAGCGTTCCAGCATTGCAGCCTGCCTGCACATAGCCCTCTCTCGTTAGGGCATTCGAGGCAGCTGCCACCACGCCCTCTGGCCGGCAGCCTTTGCTGTTCCAGGGTTGCAGCCTGCCCTTTGCCTGCACATCCCTCGCGGCAGCTGCCACCAAGCCCTCTGGCCGTCAGCGTTCCAGCATTGCAGCCTGCCCTTTGCCTGCACTGAGCCCTCTCTTGTTCCCCAACAAGCCCAACACGCGCCACTGCCGCGCGCAAAAGCCACCACAAGGCCACAGCAATGGCTCAAGGGCACCCCACGGCCGCAGCAATGGCTTCTTATACGCGTTCAAGGCTGCCGTTTGCCAGGCCTCAAACGCTCCAAAACCCTCCAAACCCTCCACAAGTCCGGCCAGCTCCGCAAGGAAAAGGTACCCCAACAAGCCCGACACGCGCCACTCCCGTGCACCCCCCCCCCCCCCCCCCCCCCCCCCGCAAAGCCCACCACAAGGCCACACAGACATGGCTCAAGAGCACCTCTAGGCAGTCAGCGTTCCAGCATTGCAGCCTGACCCTTTAGCATGCCACTGAGCCCTTCTATTGTTACCCAACAAGCCCAACACGCGCCACTCCCGCAGGCAAAAGCCACCACAAGGCCACAGCAATGGCTCAAGGGCACCCCCCGGCCGCAGCACTGGCTTCTTATAGGCGTTCAAGGCTGCCGTTTGCCAGGCCTCAAACCCTCCAAACCCTCCAAACCCTCCAAAAGTCCGCCCAGCTCCGCAGGGAAAAGGTACCCCAACAAGCCCAACACGCGCCACTCCCGCACGCAAAAGCCACCACAAGGCCACAGCAATGGCTGAAGGGCACCCCCCGGCCGCAGCAATGGCTTCTTATAGGCGTTCAAGGCTGCCGTTTGCCAGGCTTCAAACCCTCCAAACGCTCCAAAAGTCCGCCCAGCTCCGCAGGGAAAAGGTACCCCAACAAGCCCAACACGCGCCACTCCTTGCCACGCCCAACGCTGCAGGCAAAAGCCACCACAAGGACACAGCAATGGCTCAAGAGCACCCCACGGCCGCAGCAATGGCCTATTTTATAAGCGTTCAAGGCTGCCGTTTGCGAGGCTTCAAACCCTCCAAACCTTCCACCTCCTCCAAAAGTTTGCCCAACTCCGCAGGGAAAAGGTACCCCAACAAGCCCAACACGCGCCACGCCCGCAGGCAAAAGCCACCACAAGGCCACAGCAATGGCTCAAGGGCACGCCACGGCCGCAGCAATGGCTGCTTTTCGGCGTTTAAGGCTGCCGTTTGCCAGGCCTCAAACGCTCCAAACCCTCCAAATCCTCCACAAGTCCGCCCAACTCCGCAGGCAAAAGGTACCCCAACAAGCTCAACACGCGCCACGCCCGCAGGCAACAGCCACCACAAGGCCACAGCAATGGCTGAAGGGCACCCCCCGGCCGCAGCAATGGCTTCTTATAGGCTTTCAAGGCTGCCGTTTGCCAAGCCTCAAACCCTCCAAACGCTCCAACAATCCGCCCAGCTCCGCAGGGCAAAGGTACCCCAACAAGCCCAACACGCGCCACTCCCGCACGCAAACGCCGCCACAAGGCCACAGCAATGGCTCAAGGGCACCCCACGGCCGCAGCAATGGCTGCTTATAGGCGTTTAAGGCTGCCGTTTGCCAGGCCTCAAACGCTCCACACCCTCCAAAAGTCCGCCCAGCTCCGCAGGGACAAGGTACCCCAACAAGCCCAACACGCGCCACTCCCGCACGCACAAGCCACCACAAGGCCACAGCAATGGCTGAAGGGCACCCCCCAGCCGCAGCAATGGCTTCTTATAGGCTTTCGAGGCTGCCGTTTGCCAAGCCTCAAACCCTCCAAACGCTCCAACAGTCCGCCCAGCTCCGCAGGGCAAAGGTACCCCAACAAGCCCAACACGCGCCACTCCCGCACGCAAAAGCCACCACAAGGCCACAGCAATGGCTGAAGGGCACCCCCCGGCCGCAGCAATGGCTATAAGGGCCTCTTATAGGCGTTCAAGGCTGCCGTTTGCCAGGCCTCAAGCGCTCCACACCCTCCAAAAGTCCGCCCAGCTTGGCAAAAGCCACCACAAGGCTACAGCAATGGCGCAGCAATAGCTTCTTATAGGCGTTCAACGTCTGTTTGCGAGGCCTCAAACCCTCCAAACCCTCCAAATGCTCCAAAAGTCGAAGTACCCCAACAAGCCCAACACCGCCACGCCCGCACACAAAAGCCACCACAAAGCCACAGCAATGGCTCCAGGGCACCCCGCGGCCGCAGCAATGGCTTCTTCTGGGCGTTCAATGCTGCCGTTTGCGAGGCTTCAAACCCTCCAAACGCCTCAAATGCTTCAAAAGGCTCTTGCCACGCCCAACTCCGCACGCAAACGTAACGGG
>CAMXCT020003006.1:34074-49074 GCA_947184155.2 Cladocopium goreaui | reverse complement strand
ACTGCAAGTACAACTGCAACTACAAACTGCTACAGCTACAACTACAACTACAACTTCAACTACACTACAACTACAACTACACAAATGCAACAACATCTACAAGTACGACTACCACTACACTACAACCACCCTACACTACAGTACACTACACCACACCACACTACATTCAGCAGTTGACCAGTGCAACCACTCCAAAAAGCACAACTCCAACCATCTTTCACATTTTGGTCCACCAGTGGATTTGCTCTGCCATCCATGCATCACAACAACTCACCTCTCCTATTGTCGTCTATACTTGAAACTTCCGCCACCGCCTTGTGCGGTACTACGCACGACCGTGACATTGTAACTACTCGTGTGATGCCTTGGCTTTGACTTGATTTTGCAGGCCCTGATCCAAAGGAATCCGTTCAGGGGTCACTCTGAATTTCCGAGTCCCCTCCCAGTTTGGTCTTAGCTTCCGTTGTGGACAGCAGAACTTCTCTAAGACTCTATCTTCTCGGTCGACTCCGCCTCCCCCACTCTGTCCGAGACCATGGGACTCCGCGTATGCAAAAACATTTTTCCGGAATCGCGAGGATTCTTCCGCACCTGAGTTTCTATTTTAATCTGAAAGTGGCCCAGAACGGAAGTTGGGGCATGACCTACATAACTTGCAAACAAGCTACCTGGACTTCGCAGTATGGTGAAGTCGGAGCTGCCATCCGGTAGATAGTACAGAGGAACTTTGCGGATCCAGGTGGTCTCAGCCGACAAACCAACACTCTGTGCCACCCTTTGTTGCCAGCATTTTTTCAGCTTGCTCCGCTTACCCTTTCCTTTTCTCAAGTAGATTATGGACTTCGAGAGGTAACATTGTCTTTATGTTTTCCCCATGGCTTTAAAAGGGTAAGTCCCCAAATCAAGAACAACAAACCGTGAAAGTTGATTTCAACCTAAGATACATCCCGCTCCACCTCACCCAGAACACTTGTACTGCTCTACTCCGCACAAAGGAAACCGACAGACACGTCTACCGCTACTCGGGTCAATAAAACATAACCCTCGGTCAAACAACGGGAGAATACAGCGATCTGGGCAGAGTAGACAACTACTTTGGCACCACTTCCTTTCGAAAACTTAGTGACTTAGTGCGACTCAGCAATTCAGCAAACATGCAACCCGGAGAAGGACGCCTTTGCCTATATTGAACCAAAAGCACCCAAAAGTCAGCCTGCAGTAGGTGTGCGTTTGCCCTCCCCGCTGGCCGGAGCTGAGGTTCGGTGATGTACCGGTGCTGGGTGAATGCCTCCACATCAGACCGCCACATCACTCGCAGTTCCGGGCTGCGGAGTGCCTTCAGCAGTAGGAGTTTATGTCCGACGCGATCGGCCTGGAACACATTCCGAAATCCGAGAAGGTTCGGACAATTTCAATCTGCACAATCACATACAATCACCACATCTTGATTCAACCTGGATCCAAAGATTTCCGGAGCCTTGTATGGACGTCCTGGGTTTATCTGACAGTGCTTCAAAAAGTCAGCAAGTTCCTCATCAAGTTCACCCTCTGGGCGCTGCAAGCATTCCTGGGCCATTCACAAGACTGCAGACAAACAAATGAAAACGAATTGTGATAAATCACCACAAATCATGAGAAAAACGAACGCAGAAAGTGATCCACAGGCGGCGTCAGGCGGCCATATGCTGTTCCAGAACTGATGCTAAGATGTGCGTTGCAGCTGCTAAGGCACTGCTATGAATTCGTCCGCTCGGGTTCGAATCACCTGCGGCACCTGCACCAAGCTCCACATGTCAGTCCTCGAGCCTCTTGGATTTCTCTACCCCTAAGATAAATCAACTCGAATCAGTTCGAAATATTTCAAAATCAGTTCTGTTACGTTCTGTTTCCTGTTTCACGTGTCACATCGTGTCACATCGTGTCACATCGTGTCACATCGTGTCACATCGTGTCGCATCGTGTCGCATCGTGTCACCTGGCCATAGGACTCCACGAGGCAGCCGTGTTCAACAAGGAGGTTCAGCGCCACAGAGCTGTCATCTCCTGCACACTTTTCACGGAAGCTAGGACACCTAGATGCCAATAGATGCCAGAACGGAAGACCAGAAGGGACGGAAGGCCCAAGATGTTCAAAGTTTCTGGGAATTCAGATAGTATTCTGATACGATTCAAATAGGATTCTGATTCGGTGGAATCACCTCTGCTACCGTGTCGCTACCGTGTCGCTACCGTGTCGCTACCGTTGCTACCGTTGCTACCCTCGACACGGGCGCTCGCCTTCCTGCATGGACTGCGCTCTTGCTTTCACGGCCTTGGTACTTACGAAGAACTTAAATGGTGAGCTCACACCACCGTTCCACACAAGAATTTAAGGAATGTTTCCAAAGACTTAAAGCGAAGAGTAGCATCACATCCACCCACTGTAGATCAAAGTAAAACGTGCGTCCTACATGTTGTTGGGTAGCACACCGGACATACCGGATGCGTAGTCAAGCTATCGATTTTGGTCGCTCCCGATGCGAAAATGCGGACATGTGACTGCGCAATCCTGCCGGCCAGATTGCATGGAGAACATCTTTCCCAATATCCGCCGCTGCTTCCATCGAAGAGCCCACAGGAAAAATTGTTGAATGCCTCGGTTGTAATTTCAGTATGGAAATTCACGCTTACAAACCGCAGCTGCCCTGACTCTCGAAAGCCATCCTTGCTGCAAGTTGCGACGGCCGACTGTCACAAGCAATGCATCTTTCTGCCGCATCAGGTTCGGAAGTTGGAGATTGTCAATTGGCGATTCCCCGGCAAGTTGTGGCATCCTGGTGTCAAAACACATCGCTATGTTTGCTGCGAATACAATGCGCACAACACACCTGCAACTGGCCTCCCCACCAAGGGCGAAGTCTTGCTATGCGAAGCTGCCTTCGGTCTGCTGTATAGCCGTATGCGGACCTGCGTGGATAAAAGTCAGCAGCGCCTGGAGCCCTGGAGTACTGAATAGTGTTGATGGATTGTTTTTCGAGCCCATGCATTGTGAAATTGCATGTAACAACAGCTCGAAATACAATCCATCAACACTATTGGTTTCTAGGTCTTACTGTAGATTGGGAGGCCGCGTTTTCTTGCAACACAAATTGCAGCAACATAATGTTGCATTGTTCAAAGCGCTCACGCGGTTCCTTCATGCAGAAATCTGTTGTGCGTTTGTTCATGTTTTTTACATTCCTGCACAAGCAACGCCCCTCTTATTATGACACTGTATATATCTAAATAATATGTTTATGTCTCTGACATATCTCTATCTCTGTCTCTATCTCTATCTCTTTCTCTGTCTGATGATTCATGCGTATGTCTTTGTGTATGGTTGTATTTGAATCAATATATCTATATCAAAGCCTGTATCTACATCTATACATCTTTATATCAATATATATATATATCTATCTGTCTATCTATCTATCTGTCTGTCTAAAAGCAATATCTATATACATCAGTTTCTATACATTTACATCTTTATATCTTATATATATATACCTGCATCTACATTTTCATACATCTAAATATCTCTATATGTCTAAATATTGATATATATATCTCTTGATATATATATATATATATCTTGATATATATCTCTTGATATATATCCTTTTTTTAATATGCATACATATCCACAAATCCACATATCTATTTATCGAAAAATCCAAACAGTATAATTGTCCAAATACCTGTCTATCTATCTATCTATCTATCTATCTCTCTATCTATCTATCTATCTATCTATCTATCTACCTCACTACCTATCTTTCTATCTGCTTACAAGACTATCTATCTATGTATGTATCTATCTATCTAACTATCTAAATATCTACATATCTATATATCTATATACCTATATGTCTATAAGTCTAAAAAAAACATTTGTACTGATATATATATTTATTTATTTATTTTTTATTATTTATTATGAAGAGATCTAAATATATATATTTATGGACATAGGTATTTATAGATATTTATATATGTATATATTTATTTGTCTACCTATCTATCTACCTATCTATCAAAAAATCTAGAAAGCCAGAATCTATATATATATATATACATTTATATGTAGCTATATATCTATATCTGTATATTAATATATCTCTATAAATCTATCTATACATCTATACATCCAATTATCTAAATGTTTATATATATATATATACATCTCAAAGTGACATATGAAACTCCGTACCGTGCGCACACTCACAGCTCTTTTTCCAAACCCTGCCAGTGTTCAGTCAGTTTCACCTGCTATCCTCAGGTTTGCTTTGGTCGGTCACTGTGTGGCACGCACATAGCGTCAGACCAGTTTCACCTCTGGTCAGCTACCTGCTCACCCCAGGTTGGAACCTGCTTTTGCAGGTATCACCCCACGCACTACTACACCCAAAGCACTAAAGGAATTCGAAGATGAGGATGACTGCTACGAATGGCAGATGGAAAAAGATGGTGGGGAGGTGCGACGAATGAAAGCTGAAGCCATGGCAGCGCCACCATGGGTCATTGAAACCTAATCTACTGATATCATCGGCCCGTTGCTCTTGCTCTGGACGTACTCCCAGTATCCCTGGGCACGCAGTGCGAACAGTGCTAAATGAATCAAATGGCCGAGCTTGGCCAGATCCGAATTGCTAGAACGCCCTCTCACTAAGGTCATGACTGCGACAACATTGTCGAGGAACCAAAGACCGTGTCGATGGCGGAAAAGATCAGGGCGCTCAATCAGGGCATAAAGAACCATAGAAAGCTCCAGTTGCGCGATGTGGGTCTCCGCAGGCTGCCAAAGGGCTTGAAGCTCGGCACAATTGGTTGCCACAAAACTGAGACGGGTTTGTGATCCGTCCAGTTGGAGAAAGATGAGGTGGAATCCACCTGAGCCTGGGTTGTCGGCTTCGACAGCAGCATCTGATGCTGCCAAAAATCGAAGCCGTTCCATACAAAAAACTGGAAATTCACGTTTTGGCTGAAAGCGCATCACAGCTTCGATCACCTCGAAGCAGGCTTCAATCTTTGGGGTTATGGATGTGGCATTCTCCTCTTGGCGTGCCTTAACGGCCATGAGGCTGCCATACCCGACTCGCCCGTCGATGCCTTGCTCCAAGGAGTTGGCAAGTCCATAAAGTTTGGAAGCTGCACCTCGAGTGAAGTGGCCTGTTTGACGTGCTGTGGCAAGGATGTCACGAACTTTGCCATGAAGGCTCGTACGGGCCCAAAAACGGACATGGCCTGTCTTGTTGATGCAGCTCAGGTCATGGGTAAGTCCCAGAAAAGTGCCAGTACTTTGCATTGTCTGCTTTTTGTCTTCCGCAAATGGGGAGCCAATCATCAGGCATAACTGGTTCATCGCCCGTTGTCCTGAGTCCTTAGCAGGGCGGACATCAGTGATCGTCGCGTCATCAAAGTACAGGGATGTCAAAACTTGGCAATACCGGCGAGTCAGCGCTTCCAACAGTCAGGGAAATCTGTTAAAGGAAGTGATGGCCAGTGGAAGCCCAAACAAGAGGCCTGCATAGACTTGGTATGCAGGAGCTTGCCATTCGTCATGAAACCATACGACGACGCAGCCTATAGCTTTCCCGCTGGGACATGGGGCAGTATCTGTAAGCAGATGACATGCCCTTAAGGGTTGGGCAGTGCCTGGATGCCTTGCAGCAAGGCAAAAGTCCGACTCCATTTCCTATCGGTGCCTCGATGTCTTGGGTCACTTACCGGTGATGTGGCGTCGAAGTAGAGCCCAATCAAGATGTCGGCCTCGCAGATTTGGTCCAGGGGGCAGTCGCACACAAGGGAAAGCCCTGACAACTCTGGCAACGCATCCCAGAGGGCGGACGTCCTGATGTGCACGATGTACCTGGCGGGCCATTCACCGGCTTCGCAGTTGTGGCCTGGTGTCCAAGCAGACCTCCACTTTGTAGTCGACAGGCGATGGTGAAAACTCCGCCACCCGACATACACTGCTTTGCCTGACAGAAGTATCCTTGTTGATCATGACGTCGGTGGTGAGCTTCGTGACTTGTAACCCCGGTCGGCCAGCCCGCAACTCCTCTGTCAAGCCGAAGGTCACTGCCAAAGGGACCATTTGTCATTCCCTCATGGATCTGGGATCCATGTCGAGCCAATGCTCCCGGCGCCCCACTGAGATGAATGCTGGCATCCTCGGAACGGCCAAGTTTGCTAGGCCCGTTCTAGCGGCCCAACAGCTGGCGGACACTGCAATGGCGAAGGCCAGCACTGCGGTGTATTCGGCCTTTTCTTTGGATGGGTACACTCTCTAACCGTAACCATCGCTGGTGTAAGGGGTCCACTCCTGGGGGTCGTGTACGTGGTGACAATTGGCTGTAGGCCATTGAACGGCCATTGCTGGATTTCTTCCAAATTGTGTCGGAGCACCTGATGCTTGCAACGGGCACCGCTTAACGTACAGGCCGCGAGTATGAGGTGTCCATTGATTGCCCTGAGTTCCACATAGCCACCTCTGCGGATGTCCACCATGCAGCGGAGTGATCGGGCTGGGTTCTCGCGGACACTCCCCCCACCACGGCCCCGCAGCTTTTGGATCTCCTTGAGAGCGTAGTTGCAGGCTTTGCTGTCGATGTCAACTCGCTTGGCATCGCGTCCTGACAGCGTAGGTAGCCCGTCGGGGTAGACTTCTGAACGAAATGGCCCTGGTGCAGGGCGGCCATCCTCAAAACGTCTAGGGATCTCTCGGGCTCTGCTCTTGGTGGAGCAGTCGATAACTGCAGCAATGAAGATCACCTCTTCCAGCTGGCAACTAAGGGATTGCTGCCTCCTCTCATCAGCCAGGTCATGGCTGGGGTCCAACAACCAATCCACAGTGATGCATCGCCATCCGCAGCTGATGAACGCCTTCGTGAGAGGGGCATTAGGGCCCGCCATTAGGTCGGCCATAAGAGGTCTCCCCTCTTGCGGCTCTAACCCGCCTGCCCCAAAAGAGGCAGCCGCCTCCTCTTCTGGGGTGTGTCAACGCTTGCTGTTGCAGTTCGTGGCACCGTGGTTAAAGGCCCCACACTCGATCTTTCCTGATGGCTGCAGCACACCGGCTTCATGGCTGCAGCCGCTTGCTTCCCATTGATCGGCTTCCCTAACTTCAACTGGGAGGTATTCTGAGGGACTTTGTGATGCGGCCGTAGGCGCAACGGTCTTCTTTTCAGGTGTCGCCGGCCCTGGAATGGACCAATGTGCATCACGAGAAGTGTACACTTCCAGATGACCTGGCCAAGGCTCATTGTCGACTCCCTGAACTTCGACACCCATTCACTGCGCTCTTCGACATCACAATGGGAGCCACTGTAGGCGCTGGGCCATTGGCAGCACCATGGTACTGCGCTTTGCACGGAAAGTAGATACGTGCAGTGGCACATTCACAAACTTGGTGGTGTCAGCTCCAAGGTTCAGCTCTTGTGCTGCATCAGGCGCACCGGTCGCCCCGGCGCACCCGGCCATCGCATAGGCCAGCAGCAGGGTGAACAGCCTATCCAGGTAATTGTCCACGTCGTGAGCCACAACCTCCTCATCCTCGCCATCCTCGATGAACAACCCGTCACTGAGCTTGCGCTTCTGGGAGGTGGTGAGTTGAAACTGCAGAGTTTTGACCCTCCATATGTTGTAGACACAGAGCATCTGCTTCTGGATCTCCCTGGCCACTCGGGAGATTGTGGTGTCAGCGGGGTGAATCTCAGGAGGGAGCCTCATTTTGTAGCGCCTCCAGAACTGCTGCTTGGTGTCGCGCAGCTCGGTCTCCCCGAGCATCGTGTCCAGATCAGACAAGGCTATCTTGGAGCGATTGTTCAACCTGGCGGTAGTACAACCCTACCGCTGCCCAGGCCCTACGCACCCTGGCCGTCATCAGCAAGGTTTGCCCCGCAAGCCCAGCTTGCCAATCCAGGTCTCAATAGCCTGTTCCGATGCCCATAAAAAACGAAACATACGAAACTCTTGGAGGCTTTCGATCCCCAATCGGAGTAAGGCTTCACCCCGTCATCCAATCCGAAGTTGTCACCCAACTTCCTAAGGACCTCTTCGGGGGAACCCTTCTCCAGGGGAACTTTGTCTGTCTCCATGGCAGACGTCTGAGGACACCCCTCTGTCTAGGTCCAGGGATCCTCTCCCTTTGACTGAAAACTGCGCCTCGGGGACATGCCCGATTCATTGGAGATTTCTTTAAAAGTACAAAAGACAATCACGATAAGATCAACATGCAAAGTCATGCACAAACCCTCCATGAGTTCACCCTCATGAAGTTGTTGCCTCACTCTGCTGTGATCCTAATCATGGGGGGCCCCTCCCAGACTAGCCGTGAGCGAGCAGTGAAACCATCCCCTACAAGACATGCCGCGATAGCATGCTACCTGACACCTGATACCTACCAAGGAGTCAATCGGGGGAGCACTGTTTTCATCGCACACGAGGTCACAGCTGGGGGCGTCATGCAGGCTGGATTGAATGCTCTTATCCAAGCCCCAAGCGGTTGGAACGGGCCATGCTGCTAAATCAGCGCCAAAGCCAAAAATTCGGAGGGATCAGGCCTAGGCCGGTGGCCACCACGAGGCAGGTGCTCGGTGGAGGCATTGGTCGCACCAAAATCCCTTCCCGTCGGCCTGCTTGTGCTGGGCATAGCGCTGTGCCAGCTTCCACGAGCACATGAGTGCTGTGGCTGCATAACCCGGTGGCTCAGGATGCTGGGTTCCCACCACGGTGTCCTGGAAGGCTTTGTTGAGCCACTGGTCTTTGATCACTTTGTGGAGCTCTGTATCTCGGCGGGCTTCGATATATCGGTTGGCTGCTTCAATGGATTCGCCCTCCAGCAGCGCCCTGCAGAGCACGGCCAAGTATGCACCCCTATGGCGCCCTTTGATGCAGTGGATAAGGACGTTGTCCCCGTGCTGGCCAGACGTCTGTCCACTGCTCAGACCGTTCTTGGCTGTAAGCCGCCGCAAAGGTCATGAGCTGAGCGCCTGGCAGGGTCACCCCCTCCCAGCTCTCAGGAGCATTGGGAAAACAGCAGACCTGCGCGCCGTCGTGGGGAACTTGTTCACGGTCTGCCTCATTGCGAGTCCTGCCAAAAAGATCTTACCCCCTTTCCTTGAGGTCCAGAAGCAAGTTGGAGCTTGAGCAGTGCCCGTGCCAACTCCCAGGCGCTCAAGATGGTGGTCCAGCTCCCCTGTCCTCTTGCCTCCACCGCCCTTCTTGGGCATGGCAGCTGACTTGCTCTGTGGTTTGCCCGCCGGTTCTGCCTTTGGGGCCGCCTTAGGCGGAGTCTTGGGCATTGCCTTCGGGGGCGTTTTGGGTGCTGCCATGCCACGGGCTTTCTTCACAGCAGCCCTCATCGCGGCTGCCATGTCATCATCAGGGGTCTCGGCTGCCGATCTCTTTCTGGTGAACTGTGCCTTGTCACCCAAGGCTGCAGGCACCAGGGTAGCTGAGGGTTTCGGGATGGCTGGCGCAGATGTTGCCATGACTGCCCTCTTGATGCGGCAGACTCCGGCCCCATGTTTCCCTCCGCAGGCACGACCCGACTGTTGCAACACAGCGCATAGGTGAGCACCAGGGGCATTCGTCGGCCGGATTCGGGCACTCATCAGTCTGGAACTCAAGGCATAGTGCCGTAGTGCCTTCCCGTTCTTCAACGTTGCAGTGAGCGCTTATGCTGGTCAGGCATCAGCGGTGATGCTGCTGCCTCTGCTTCTTGTAGAGCTTTCTCGGCCACCTCCAAAAACTGCTGCGACAACTTCAGGCGCTTCCGCACGTCCTGGAACCTTTGTGATGAGGCCCATATAGGTTGACGGTCCTGACGAAGGAGTCTCTCAGATTCAGCTAGTCCATGGCTACGTGCCTGTCCAGCTCCTCCCTTTGGGATCGCCTCCCAAGAAAGCTGGTCCGTCAACTTGGCTGCGGCTCCCCACACCAAAGACTTGATCTTGATGGAGGCTGCATACTTGGCGGACGAGTAGTGGAAAGCCATCTGGCCTACTTCGGGCTGGTCTCCTTTGTTCTGCCAGTCCCCCAACGCGGCCATCTCCTCTGGCCGGCACTCCAACAGCTGCGCCACCGTGGGGGCCATGAGCCTCCAGGGGTACGTGGCGATCTCCTCCGGATTGTCCAGCAAGACTGCCATCTCAGCCTGCATCGTCTCTTGGATTTCCAGGATGGTCCAAGGGCGCCCCTCGTCGGAGAAGCACAGCCCTGAGACTCGCTGTCGTGCCGGTGCCAGGGTACGGTAGACCTCAAGGACTTCTTTTGCCCAGAAGAAGCCGTTGGAGAAACTGCCCGGCACCGCAAAATCGAACCCTTCACGAGCATGCTTTGTTTGCCTTTTTGGCCAGGTTGCTGAGGTCGAGGTCCTGGTTGGCGTTCTTGTTCATCCACTTCAACGCCTGGAGTGCTCTCGCTGGCGCCTGCGTGTGGTTCAGTTATTGGTCCAGGTCCACCATCTCTGGAGCAGCGGGTCGCCCCCGACTCTCCAAGAAAGACCGCAGCTCCAGCCAGGTGTTCACTACACGGTCGATGCTGGCCTTCTCTGCATCCTGAACCTTCTTCTCAGCAATCCTGCGACAGGTCTGCTTCCGCTCTGCCTTGAGTGTGTGCGCGAGGATGCCGGCAGGCTTGTAGGAGCCCATACGCAGAAACATGGACACCAGGCCGCTGATCCTCTTCTGCACGGCCTCGCTGATGTTCTTGTCCACGTTGATCGCCCTGGGTTTCCTCTTGTAGATAGTCTTGCGGACAGGGCGCAGGACCACTGAGCTCTTGGGGTTGTCCTCGACTACTACTTTGGCCCCAGCCGCAAGGAGTTCCTCCTCCACCCATGCTCTTGTCTGGAGCCAGTCATCAGCTACGTGATAGTGATGGCCAGCCATTCCTACGACTTGGTCATAGTCAGTGTAGGCATAGGCGAAGTCGTTGTCGTCCAAGAGGCTTTCGGACTCCCTCCATTGAGGTGCTCTTTGCGCAGCAATCATCCTCAAAGAATCGGCCGCCCTCCATCCTGGTGCAGGGTCACCCCCTGACGAGGAGGAGGATGCTGCTTGCGCGGCGTAGTAGCCCTTGCCGCCTGATGCCATGGCGCTGCACCCTAACAGAGTTGCTAAGGTGCGGAAAGCAAAAAGATGCCCACAACACTGCCTCCAGGTGAAGCAGGCACTACATAATCCCACGCAGCACGACCAGTAGACGCGCCTGGTGGGGTCACCGCAGTCGATGCATTCCGTGCCCAACTGCAGTGTGCCAGCCTCCTGGCTGTCCAGCCATCCACAAAGCGCCCGAGCTCCTGCTGGTCCCCAGGCTGGCCAGGGTCGCCCCCTGGGAGCCCTCGGGTAGAGGCGCGGTTCAACGAACTTCGCCAAGAGCCCTCGGCTGCCGATGCTGCAGAGCCAGGTGCGCCACTGATCGAAGAGTTCACCCCGACCCAGCTGCCCAGCGTCACCCGCTGAGCATCTAAGCTGCAAACCATAGAGGTTCTGCGGCACCAAGTCGGATGCTGCCGTAAAGTTGGTGTATGCCGCCAACAACAAAAGATCCATCCTCTCCTGGTGCCTGTAGAAATAGTCCCAAGCTTCGCTGGGAGCCACATCCGGGGGCAGAATGACTCCACGGCTGTTCCAGATTCCTACCCAGGGAATTTGAACCCGCCAAAGTGAGCTGCGCAGCGCTGGCAGTTTTCAACACAGCAGGGCATCTTGGGCAACGGGGGGAACAAGTCAGAGTCTGTACCCGTGGCCATGACATATGGCGAGTGGCAAACTTCCACCCCGTGCATCCAGCAAGTGTATGCTGCCAGATCAGACCCTTCCCGTGCCAGCTTTTCAACATGCCGCGTGAACTCCATGAAAGCAGCCGCATGGAGAATGTTGGCCTCAGTGGCTCCGGGGATATCGATCCCTGGAAGCTTCCGCTGCATGCAAGGTCACCCCTTGCTACCCACCAGGTCACCCCTGGAATACCCTAGGTCTAGGCAGGTCACCCCTTACCAGACCTAGAAAGAAAAAGCAATGAATGCTATTTTGGTTCAACTCCACTTGAGCCAAAATGATAGCATTCATTGGCTCATTTAAAGATGATACATGCATACCCAAGCCTGCCAAACTCGATGCATGGGTATCTATCTATCTATCTATCTATCTATCTGTCTGTCTGTCTGTCTGTCTGTCTGTCTATCTGTATATCTATACATCTATATATTTATATATCTATGTATCTATATATCTAAATATCTATATACCTATACATCTATATATCTATATATCTATGCAACTATATAACTATATATCTAAATCGATTTTTCTACAATATCTATATCATTCTATATATCGATGTATCTATATTTCTATATCTATATATCTAAATCTCTGAATCTGAATATCAGTATATCTATGTTTTGTGACTGGTTGAGAAAGCTTCCCATCTTGAGCTGGCAGGATCTCTGTATTGAACTATTTAATGATCTGCAGCTCCCATGATAATTTTACCTGATTATTTAAAACCGTAACAATCTACCGATGGGATATTTTCGGCGTCGCACACTTGGATTTGTTGCGTCCTAATTTTGCACTGCAGAATGCATCACTGTTTGTAAACGCGCTGCAGACCAGACGCCCCAGACTTGAGAAACGCTTGTGGGTTTGCATGGTTCTTGGCCGTAAGCATGAACAAGCACAAATTGACTAGGCAAAATTGTGTTTCGAAAGATTTGTCCAATGTGCCGAAGGGGCCACGCCAGTGCGTTGGGTGCTTAGTGTTTGAGCGCTCATTCTCGTATTGGCACAACTCTCCCGCACTTCACCAAAACAATCGCTTGGCATATTAATATGCTCCAAATTTGCATGATCACCCTGGCGCGCAAAAACTAAACCTGGGTGTGTTTTTCACCTGCTCATGTGCCAATGCCTTGGCCGAGGAAATAGGAAAATGATGCTGCAAGCCATCACCCAATGCAAGTTTTGCACCCATGGTCAGCCATAAGTGGCCTCTCCATCCAGGACTCGCACGAACCCATCATCCGATCGTTGCCTCAAAAGTGTGCAATGCAGCTTTTTGCTGCTGTTCAAGTGCACATGCCAACCAAAAAAAATATCCTGCAAGTTAAATCAAAACGGGCTTCGCCCTTAACGAATTTCAGGCCGTGTCCACATGTGCATGATAGACAACAATTCATGCAATGCCACGCTACGAACGGCGCATTTGCCTGCGAATAATTTTACACTCTAAAAGTTCACAATGTTCTTCCTTGCAAATTATCCCAACTCGGAACAAATGCCTATCTGCATTGCGCCATCCACCCACTATCCAATTTTACCGAATTGCGAGTACACGATTGGATCAAACGAGTTCCTCCCATTCCACATCTGAAAGAAAAGCAACCAACAACAAACAACAACAACCAACGAACAAACAAACAAACAAACAACCAAACAAAAAGACAAAAAAGAAAACAACAAACAAAAAAAAACAAAGAAACAAACAAAACAAACCCAACAAAGCCAACAAACCAAACCAAACAAACCCAACAAACAAACCAACAAACCAACAAAAAAACAAAACAAACCAAAACAAAACAAAACAAACATACAAACAAACAACAACCACAACCACAACCACAACACCAATTACAACAACAACAACAACAGCAACAGCAACAGCAACAGCAACAGCAACAACAACAACAGCAACAGCAACAGCAACAGCAACAACAACAACAACAACAACAACACAAAAACAAAAACCACCACCACCAGCAGCAACAACAATAACCACTACTACTCCTCCTCCTGCTACTGCTGCTTCTACTATTACTACTCCTGCTCCTGCTCCTAGCACTAGCACCAGCACCAGCACCAGCACTAGTGCTGCTACTGCTACTGCTGCTGCTGCTGCTACTGCTACTGCTACTGCTGCTGCTGCTACTGCTGCTACTGCTGCTACTACTGCTACTGCCTTCTGCTTCTGCCTTCTGCTTCTGCTTCTGCTTCTGCTACTCCTACTGCTACTGCTACTGCTACTGCTACTGCTACTGCTACTACTGCTACTACTACTACTGCTACTTCTTCTACTACTACTACTACTACTAGTACTACTACTACTACTACTACTACTACTCCTCCTACTCCTACTGCTACTGAGCTACTGAGCTACTGAGCTAATGAGCTACTGAGCTACTGAGCTACTGAGCTACTGAGCTACTGAGCTACTGAGCTACTGAGCTACTGAGCTACTGAGCTACTGATACTACTACTACTACGACGACGACGACGACTACTACTACGACTACTACAACGACTACTACGACGACGACGACTACTACTACTACTACTACCACTACCACTACTACCACTACTACCACTACTACCACTACGACCACTACTACCACTACTACCACTACTACCACTACCACCACTACCACCACTACCACGATTACCACCACTACCACTACCACTACCACTATATACCACTTCCACTAGGAGGGGAGGAGGAGGGAGGAGGAGGGAGGAGGAGGGAGGAGGAGGGAGGGGAGGGTAGGAGGAGGGAGGAGGAGGGAGGAGGAGGGAGCAGAAGGGAGGAGGAGGGAGGAGGAGGGAGGAGGAGGGAGGAGGAGGGAGGAGGACGAGGACGAGGACGAGGAGGAGGAGGAGGAGGAGTAGGAGTTGGAGTAGAAGTAGGACGAGGAGGAGTAGTAGTAGTAGTAGCAGTAGCAGTAGCAGTAGCAGTAGCAGTAGCAGTAGTAGTAGTAGTAGTAGTAGTGGTAGTGGTAGTTGTAGTGGTAGTGGTCCTCCTCCTCCTACTACTACTACTTCTACTTCTACTACTACTACTACTTCTACTACTACTACTACTACTACTTCTTCTACTACTACTACTACTAGACTACGACTACGACTACGACTACGACTACGACTACCACTACCACTACCACTACCACTACCACCACCACCACCACGACTACTACTA
>CAMXCT020003006.1:0-33702 GCA_947184155.2 Cladocopium goreaui | reverse complement strand
TCCTACTCCTACTCCTACTCCTACTACTCCTACTCCCACTCGTACTCCTACCCCTGCTCCAACTCCTACTCCTACTCCTACTACTACTACTGCTGCTGCTGCTGCTACTGCTGCTGCTACTGCTACTGCTACTGCTACTACTCCTACTCCTCCTACTCCTCCTACTCCTCCTACTCCTCCTACTCCTCCTACCCCTCCTACTCCTCCTATTCCTCCTATTCCTCCTACTCCTACTCCTACTACTACTCCTACTACTACTCCTCCTCCCTCGTCCTCCTCCTCGTCCTCCTCCTCGTCCTCCTCCTCCTCCCTCCTCCTCCTCCCTCCTCCTCCTCCTCCTCCTCCCTCCTCTCCCTCCTCCTCCCCCTCCCCCTCCTTCCTCCTTCCTACTCCTCCTCCTCCTACTTACTACTACTTACTACTACTTACTACTACTTACTACTACTTACTACTACTTACTACTACTTACTACTACTTACTACTACTTACTACTTACTACTTACTACTTACTACTTACTACTTACTACTTACTACTTACTACTTACTACTTACTACTTACTACTTTCTACTTACTACTGTTTGTATCTTGACACGTCAACTCCTTGGAGGCCGGGAAGAAACCACCGCCACAGTTGAGGTTGCAACGCATCTTCTGGTTGCTTTCCGTCTCGGCAGGGTTCAAACCTCTGTTGTCAGATCCATTTTGTGACTGAGGTGACCTCATGTCCGCTTCCTCCGCGCATATGCCGCTATTCCTTTCCTCACGCAGGTCGTCCACCGGCAAAAGGGCATCCCGTGGCAATTTTACTGAAACTTGTAACATGCCCATTAAAAACCGAACCATTGAAAATTACCATTTTCTTTGGCTGCTGACGCTGCCCATCCACGAACAGAGGGCTGTTTGACACCAGTGCTCGTATCCAAAACCAACGTTCAAAAGTTTGTTTAACAAAATGTGGTGTTCGTTTTTTTTTACATTTTGAATTGGATGCGCGCTTCGCACCACAACGGCGTGCACTTATTCGACATCTCAATTTTAAAACGTGCTCGGAGACCGCCCAAGTTTTAACACGTTTGACTTCGAAATGTGTTTCGCGCCGCAACGGCGTTCACTTTTTTGACATCTGAATTTAAAAAAAATGTTCCGAAACCGCCTGTTTTTAACACGTTTGACTTCGAAATCTGTTTCGCGCCACAATGGCGTAAAAGCGTTCCGAGCATGGTGTGCTTTGTGCATTTTTACTTGGGAGCGCCTTGTGCGCCACACCGGCGTGCGTTTTTGCCATACTTCAACTTCCAAACGTGCTCCGAGCATGAGGTGTCTTCCACATTTTGACTTCGAAATCCGTTTCACACTACAACGGCGTGCAATTTTTCACCTCTCATCTCCCCAGTTGGCTCCGCACCCACCACTTTACCGAGTCTACTTTTCGACCTTCTGGAGCCACAAAACGTTGGAAAAACGCAATGTTGCACGATATTTCCAACTTTTCGCGCGCCTGCATTTTTTTTTCTGATGTTTCTTTTTGGTGGTGTTTTTTTTGCCTTGCTCTTCCCTGACTCTTCCCACCTCTGCCTTTCATCTGTCCAAATTGTCAAAACTTCTATTTGGCCTTCGCCAAAATCTATATGAAGAACAATTGAATCAAATTTTGGGCAAGTGGCATACGCCAAGGGTGTGTACTCAGCCCCCGGTTGTTCAATGCTGTCTTGCTGTGATGAATGTTGGACTGGAGAAATGCCATGTGTGACAAAGGTTTGCATTTAAACGACAGTTTTGGCACATTACTCGATTTATGGTTTGCTGAAACCTAACCTCCAAACTATGTGGTAACCGAACATGGTGCTCACATTAAGTTGGAAGGGCCTCATCAATGGCCAGAGCGTGTCCTATGCCATATGCGATGAAGGGTTCCAAATTTTCCGGTATGGATAGGGAACAAGATCTTCAGAAGGCAATCAAAGCATTCCATGTTTCCACACAAATTTCGTTTCGCACAAACATTTGGCCTCACTACGCATTCCGATATTTCAATGCGTTTGTTGCACATGTTTTTTTGTTTGTGCGCGGGCCACCGATTTTTTTTCCCCCCGCACCTTTTTCCGCGCTTGGATGGACTGTTTTTATACTGGTCAGTCTCCAAATGTGCATTGACTATCCCTGTGTGCATTCTGCAGAGAAGTTGTGCCCACTAAACCGTTTACAAACACAGCCTTATACTACAAAATGACGCTTGAATCTGAACCAACCCCCCTTGCTACAAAATGGGTTGGTGGTTTTTATGGTGGATCAAAAGCCAATGTCGGTCACTACAAGATGACTTTGCGTACCCATTTTGTAGTGAAAACGGGTTGCAGTGAAAAATCATGATTCGCTACTAAATGGTTTCTGGAAATTTCACTCTGAATCTTTGGTTCACTTGCCGGGCCCAGGTCATAGCATTTGCCGAGCACAAGAAAGTACAACCTTGGGATTTCCATCGGATTCCAAGAATTGACGTTTCAAGAGGTTTCCTACTACGATGCTCAGAGCTATAGAGCAACAAAAACGATTTAAGCGCACAACTTCAAATTCCATTGATTGGTTTTGAAACAAATCTGTCCCATTTTTTCCTTCTTAAAGTCTCCACATAAAAAGCATGTTTTTCGAACTTTTTGGGGCTTATCTGGAAGGGGACGCGGTGCGTTCTACAAAAAGTTGTGCACGTGTGTGTTACTACAAAAAATGCCGTGCATAACAAAAATCCTCCAGAAACTAGGACATCACACATCGAATCTGTGCTTTGTGGGCGAAAGAAACTCTGAGCATGGATTCTTTGAACCTATGTGGAACTTGACTATTGGACAAAAAGAGCCGGAATCTAGTAGAATGGAGTACGTTTAGATTATGATTGGTAATGGCATGTAATTACCAAAATAGGTGTGACAAAAGCACGGCGCAGAGATTTTGAACTGCAATCGTCAGAGCTATGGGGCAACAAAAACGACCTAAGCGCACAACTTCAAATTCAATTGATTGGTTTGGAAACCAAATCTGTCCCATGTTTCTTTCTTCAAATCCCTACATAAAAAGCATGTTTTTCGAACTTTTGGGGCTTATCTGGAGGGGGACGCAGTAGGTTCTACAAAAGGTTGTGCACGCGTGTGTCACTACGAAATACCGTGCGTGACAAACAAAAATCATCCAGAAATTAAGACATCACGCATCAAATCTGTGCTTTGGCTTTGTGGGTGAAAAGAGGTCTGAGCATGGATTCTTTAAACTTGGGTGAAACTTGACAATTAGACAAAAAGAGCAGGAATCTAGTAGAATGGGATACGTTTAAATTATGATTGGTAATTGCATGTAATCGCCAAAATAGGTGTGACAAAAGCACGGCGCAGAGATTTTGAACTGCAATCGTCAGAGCTATGGGGCAACAAAAACGACCTAAGCGCACAGCGCACAACTTCAAATTCAATCGATGGGTTTTGAAACAAATCTGTCCCATTTTTTCCTTCTTAAAGTCCCCACATAAAAAGTATGTTTTTCGAACTTTTGGGGTTTATCTGGAGGGGGACGCGGTAGGTTCTACAAAAAGTTGTGCACGTGTGTGTTACTACAAAATGCCGTGCATCACAAAATTCATCCAAAAACTAGGACATCAAGCAGCGAATCTGTGTTTTGTGGGTGAAAGAAGCTCTGAACATGGATTCTTTGAACTTCCGTGACATTTGACCATTGAACAAAAAGAGCAGGAATCTAGTAGAATGGGATACGTTTAGATTATGATTGGTAATCGCATGTAATCGCCAAAATAGGTGTGACAAAAGCGCGGCGCAGAGATCTGCAATTGTCGAGGCTATGGCGCAACAAAAACGATCTAAGCACACAATTTCAAATTCAATTGATTGGTTTGAAACAAATTTGTCCCATTTTTCCGTCTTAAAGTCTCCACAAAAAAAAAGAAAAAAAAACATATTTTTTTTTTGAATTATTTGGGGCTTATCTGGAAGGGGACGCGGTGGGTTCTACAAAAAGTTGTGCACGTGTGTGTTACTACAAAATGCCGTGCATGACAAAAATCATCCAGAAACTAGGACATCACACATCGAATCTGTGCTTTGTGGGCGCAAGAAACTCTGAGCATGGATTCTTTGAACTTATGTGGAACTTGACTATTAGACAAAAAGAGCAGGAATCTAGTAGAATGGGATACGTTTAGATTATGATTGGTAATGGCATGTAATTACCAAAATAGGTGTGACAAAAGCACGGCGCAGAGATTTTGAACTGCAATCATCAGAGCTATGGGGCAACAAAAACGATCTAAGCGCACATTCACTTGTGAAACCAAATCTGTCCCATTTTTTCCCGAGAGCGTCTGAGCGCAGGGTTCTTCCAATAGTGGGGGTCTGTATTTATCTGTATCTCATCTTTTCATCTTCACACCTTCTCATCTTCATGCTGGAGCAACCCTTTCGCACGAAATGAGGGTCGATCGTCAAAAACTGAGGAAAAATTGCGAATTTTCTTGTGCCAGAGCAACCCTTTCGCACGAAATGAGGGTCGATGCGCAAAAACTGGGGTAAAATTGCGAATTTACTTGTGCCGGACTTGTCCCGGAGCAACCCTTTCGCACGAAATGAGGGTCGATCGTCAAAAACTGCGGTAAAACTGCGATTTTACTTGTGCTGGAGCAACCCTTTCGCACGAAATGAGGGTCGACCGTCAAAAACTGAAGAAAAATTGCGAATTTACTTGTGCCGGACTTGTCCCGGAGCAACCCTTTCGCACGAAATGAGGGTCGATACGAGTAAAATTGCGATTTTACTTGTCCTGGAGCAACCCTTTCGCACGAAACGATGCTGTGTGTAAAAGTTCCTGTGTGGAAAAGCGTCTATGTGTAAAAGTTTTTGTGTGTAAAAGCGTCTGCGTGTAAACGCTTCTGTGTGTAAAAGCTCCTGTGTGTAACAGGGTCTTTGTTAAAAGTGTCTGTGTGTAAAAGCGTCTGTGTGTAAAAGTGTCTGTGTGTAAAAGCGTCTGTGTAAAAGCGTCTGTGTGTAAAAGCGTCTGTGTGTAAAAGTTTCTGTATGTAAAAGTTGCTGTAGGTAAAAGTTTTGTGCGTAAAAGTTTCTGTGTGTAAAAGGGTCTGTGTGTGAAAGTGCCTGTATGTAAAAATTTCTGTGTGTGAAAGTTTTTGTGTAAAAGTTTCTGTGTGTAAAAGTTTTTGTGTGTAAAAACCTCTGTGTGTAAAAGTTTCTGTGTGTAAAAGTGTTTGCGATGCAAACTATTGTCTTGCACTTCTGCTATTTTGTCTTGATACTCCTCTTCCCGACTGCCTATAACACAGCTTTAATATGTTGTTTTGTAATATGGTGTTTCCATACTAACAAAAGAAGACCCTGCTTCTCTACGCTCTCGGGCCATCTGCCGTCGAGCCCTTCTTAAAGTCTCTACATTAAAAACATGTTTTTCGAACTTTTTTGGGTTTATCTGGAAGAGAACGCGGTGGGGTCTACAAAAAGTTGTGCACGTGTGTGTTACTACAAAATGCCGTGCATAACAAAAATCATCCAGAAACTAGGACATCACACATCGAATCTGTGCTTTGTGGGCGAAAGAAACTCTGAGCATGGATTCTTTGAACTTATGTGGAACTTGACTACTAGACAAAAAGTGAAGGAATCCAATAGAATGGGATACGTTTAGATTATGATTGGTAATCGCATGTACTCGCCAAAATAGGTGTGACAAAAGCACGGCGCAGAGATTTTGATCTGCAATCGTCAGAGCTATGGGGCAAAAAAAACGATCTAAGCCCACAACGTCAAATTCAATTGATGGGTTTTGAAAGAAATCTGTCCAATTTTTCCTTTTTAAAATTTCTACATTTTTTTTTCCAATTTTTTGGGGCTCATCTTACCACGAAATGATCGTGGGTCAAGGGCCAAAAATGGTCTGAGGGTCCAAACCATATGTTACTATGACCGAGCATGACCGGCAAAACAGGGCTTTGGGGTTTCCGGCACGGCACAACGCATCCCAAAATAAATCACTACAAAATGATACAAAATCCATTTCCGATTTTTGAGTGCCAAATGGAACGCCGCTACAAGATGCAGTGCACGCCCTTTTACTACAAAAACTGGTGCACGGGTCCACTGTTTTTGCTTGAATTTTCCACGAAACAGGGGATGGTATCAAGCACGTGCTCACCCTTTTAGTAGTGGAAATGGTAAGGGGGATCATTGACTGTTTTTATACTGGCCAGGCTCCAGATGCGCAAAGTCCAAACACAAAAAAAGTCAAGTGGGCGTGGCTGGGCGTGCTATTCACAAACAAAACCTGACTAAATTGCATGTGTTTTTACGAAAAATTTTGGCGTAGCGTGGTTGGCCCGCTTGATGTCTAAATGAGGTAATCTGTTATGCGGTGGTGGTCTCACAGGTGCTCAAGGCAACGTTAAAATTTGGCAGCCAACATTGCCTAGATGCCCGAGAACCGCTGGGTCAAACGAATTCTACATTGGTCTCCTATTGGTCGCTTTTGCTGTGGAAGATCCACTTACATGTGGACATCGCAATTGGAGGCGGTTTGCAAAAAAAATAGGTTGTTGGGAACGCACTGCTTGTAACATTGACGTGGATGACGTTTTGGTGACATTTTGTCGCTTCCCATTCTCTCTGATGTCCTGATCTGAAACGCTGGTCTTGGATTCTACACGTAGGACAAGTTGAACTCACAGCATTGGCTTCCTACCTCCCACACTGTTCCGGGCCTACGGCCGAGATAATTTGTTTATCCTTGTTTTTTGGTGATGGTGTCCATCAGCCGACCGCGCCGTGGTAAATTTGGACATGTGTTTCAGATACGTTGTTCCGACATATTTTTTTGTTTTGTCTCCTGGGTGGTTGGGGCAGAGGCAATAATGTTTTCATTTCCGTTTTCTTTTAGCACGCATACTGTCATTGTTTTCACACAGATGGCCTTGTTCCACGTTCATGCCTACTACGTTATAGTACGTCATCCCATTTTACATCTGCCTGAACTTGTATTACATTTGGAACGTTTAACATAAATTAGTGTAAACGTATGATTTCCTATCCTTGTTCACGCTGGAAGTGCGATGCTCAATTCGGATGGATAGCGACCGCTCTTTACATTTTTTGACAGTCATTTACTCCTTCAAAGATTAGATCCGTGGTAAGCGCAATGTTTTTTACATGTCACACATTGTTCTACTCTTCCAAAAAATGTTTTACAGATTTTTGGAGGCGCCCCTCAAACTGAATTTAGTTTGATTTTTGCTACCACGACATGGGTGTAAATTTTTAAAGCAATTGTTTTTCGAAAAATTGTCCGCATGATCAAGTCGTATTTTTTTTCCTGCTCTTAGCCGACCTTTCGGTTCACAGACGTCATCAGCATGCCAAATTTTTCCAAGAGATTGAAACCACCGCCTAGTTTGCAGTGTTTCCGGTACCAAATCCACACATATTTATGTGAGTTGCAGCTTCAAATAGACAGCCTCATACTACAGAATGCTGTCTTTACCTGGGCCAACCCCCTTGCTACAAAATTCTGTTTGGTGTTTAATGGGACATCAATGGCCAATGTCGGTTCACTACAAAAAAAATCGGAAGTCAACCAAAAACGTTGCCTTTTTTGAATTCTTATTTTGTTTGGTGCATTTTCAAAAACACATATGTTGCTTGATGAATTTCGACCACAGTAGCCATTATTTGCCTGTTTTGATCGTTTCGGCCTCAGCTGTCGCGAACCCAGAGAACAAATAATCTCGTGAGACCCGAAAAAAACACAAACACAATTATATAAAATTATAAGTCCCGCTGAAAACAAGTAAGCAAATATAGTTTAAACATATGTTTTTTCCAAAAGCTAACGCTTAGCAGTCCAAATCAGCCGAGCACACGCAATACAACCTTAAGATTTCCATCGATTTCCAAAAACTAACCTTTCAAAAGTGTTTTTATTACGATACTCAGAGCGACACACACGAGGATTACTGTTGTCATGCGCACCGCATTTTGTAGTAACACACACGTGCACAAGCATGTTGTAGAACCTATTGCGCCCCCCTCCAGATGAACCCCAAATGTTCGAAAAACATATCTTTAATGTAGGGACTTGAAGAAAGAAAAATTGGACAGATTTGGTTTCCAAACCCATCAATTGAAATTCAAGTTACGCGCTGAAATCTAGGACATCACGCATCGTCTTTGGGCTTTGTAGGTGAAAGGAACTCTGAGCATGGATTCTTTGGATTTGGGTGAAATCTGACTATTTGACAAAAAGGGCAGAAAGCTAGTAGAATGGGATCCATTTAGATTATACGTAGTGGTCACATGTAATGGCCAAAAATGGTGTGACAAAAGCACGGTGCAGTAATTTTGAACTGCAATAATCCTCAGTGCTACGGGCAACACAAACAATCCAAGCGCACCATTTGAATTTCAATTGCTGGGTTTTGAAACCCAATTTGTCCCATTTTTCTTTCTGCAAATCCCTACGTTAAAAAAGGAATGTTTTTCGAACTTTTTGGGGTTCATCTGGAGGGAGGCGCAATAGGTTTTACAAAATGTGTTACTACAAAATGCTGCGCGGATGACACAAGTCATCCAGAAACTAGGACATCACGCGTCGGCTTTGGTTTTTTGTGGGCGAAAGGAACTCTGAGCATGGATTCTTCGAACCTGGGTGAATGACTATTGGTTGGCTATGGGACAAAGAAGGTAGGAAACTAGTAGGACCAGCAGGAGCTCTGGCCAGCGCATGCATCGTGCAAAAATGGTCTGAGGACCCGAGCCATGAGTTAATGTGACCGACCCAGCATGGCCGGCAAAAGAAGTCTATAGGGTTTTCTGTATGACCCAAAACATGCTCACATATATCACTACAAAATGCCGTTCCGATTTCCAAGCACTAAGTTAGAAAAGTGAAAAACCGCTACATGATCGCCGACTACAAAATCCTAGGCACAACTTATTTTTGGAAGGCACTTTATATCCCCAAAATGGGATGGTACCCAGCACGTGTTCACCCTTTTAGTAGTGGAAATGGTAAGCGGGATGTGCATATTATATATTGTGTAGTTCCCACGTTATTATATTTTACTTATTTTTCTGCATCTGGAAAAAAATTATCAGTGCTGCAATCGCGTATTCAAAGGGCAATGGTTCATTGGAAAAATACCGCGCCTGACAACGAACTGGGTTAACATGATGGTTGAGACCTCCTACAATTTCGGGCCTCAATGGTTTGGAATTGCACACGGACACAACTGTAGTAATTATGACCGAGGCGCCACCCCTTGCAGATTTATATAGTGAGGATGGTTCGTCCATCCAGCGTCAACCGTCCACGAATGTTTCGGTTGTATGCGTTACCAAGTACGATTCCAAAGCACCACGTACAAACACCAAATACCAGATTGAAAGTGCAATCAAAAAGTTCATTGCGTCCAAACAAAGTGCCGTGACCCTAGAATCTTCCTATCAAACACCAGGTACTTCGTGTACTTCCACACGGCTGTGACCCCAGTGGCATGTTTCGACGCTGGAAACTGGGTTGTGCACAAACACACACACACACACACACACGTTACACACACGTTACACACACGTTACACACACGTTACACACACGTTACACGCACGCTACAAACACGCTACGTTACACACACGCTACGTTACACACACGCTACAAACACGCTACGTTACACACACGCTACGTTACACACACGCTACGTTACACACACGCTACGTTACACACACGCTACAAACACGCTACGTTACACACACGCTACGTTACACACACGCTACGTTACACACACGCTACGTTACACACACGCTACAAACACGCTACGTTACACACACGCTACGTTACACACACGCTACGTTACACACACGCTACGTTACACACACGCTACGTTACACACACGCTACAAACACGCTACGTTACACACACGCTACGTTACACACACGCTACGTTACACACACGCTACAAACACGCTACGTTACACACACGCTACGTTACACACACGCTACGTTACACACACGCTACGTTACACACACGCTACAAACACGCTACGTTACACACACGCTACGTTACACACACGCTACGTTACACACCCGTTACGTTACACACACGTTACGTTACACACACACACACCCGCACACGCACACACACACACGTTACGTTACACACACGTTACGTTACGCACACGTTAAGTTACGCACACTTTACGTTACACACACGTTACGTTACACACACACACAATACACACACTCGTTACACACGCTCTGCACACGCGTTACATCACAGATGCATTTTCTGACGCGAGTGCCGCAGGTGCCGTTGTGTCCAATTCAGTTCTGTGATTCTGCTCAACAGGCAGCATTGGTTTGACATCACCTACGGCAATCGTTGGACTCAGTCTTGTTTTTGAAGTTACCACTACTGAAAACTGCTAACGAAGGCACTGTGCCCGCCAATGTCGTATGGTTTCGTTGCGAGTCGCGAGGTTCACCAAAAGTTCCACGCCGTCAAAGCCTACGTCTACATTCGTCTACGTATCGACCTCAGGGTTCTCTATCTAACGTTGGACATGTTGAATGAGACACGTGTAGCCGTGTAGCCGTGTAGCCCTAGACAATTAGACAACGAGATTCCCGGGATCGTTGTGTTTTCCACTTGGCGGACCCCGACGCTTCGGCGACGTCCTCACTTGAGCTCCGCAAATAGCTCACCATCCATTGTGTCGCCCAGCCATCCTTTTGGCAAAATTTCATACCCAAGGTGTTCTTGCAGTTTTATGTTGAGTATGTTGAGTATGTTGAGTATGTTGAGTATGTCGTTTGATATTTTTCTTTCCGTGTTTAAGAAATAAATCTTAAATGACGTGTTGGGAATGTCTGGGGTGAGTCACGCAAAGAGGAACTCATCGGACACGTGGTTTCCTCGCAGCGGTTTGCGATATGTTTTTCGGTCACGCATGCATTTCGTCATCGAATCGCCTTCTGACACGTTTTCGAAGCACGGAGCACGCAATCGATAGGCATGCTACAACGAACCTTACGGTTGGTGCCTTGGCTACCACCCTGGCCGGTATAAGCAGTTCTAGAGCACAATGCTGTCACAACAGTATCTCTGTTTGGAACGATTTTGCTTGCTGTTTCGTTAGTGTGCCAGCACTTGCTGACCCAAGTTTGCCTTTCGGATCTTGTGTCATGTTATCTTCCAAAACTACCTCTGTAGTTGTCTATCCCCGCAGAGGCAGAACAGCAGAATGCAGCTGCAACTAACCTGCACAGTGAACACGCTGTCGCACTGGTTTTTGGGTAACGAATTTAATGATATTTAATGTGGATGGACATGGATGCATGCAACTGCAACGCAACGCCGTGACCATCTGGGCAGTCACTGATCAATTGATTTGGATGTCTCGCGATTTCTCTTTGATGCAATTCTTTAAAAAAATTGTCCGGGAGACACTGTTCTGGGCAAGGATTGTCTCCCTTCTTCTTCTGGCCACGCAAAATTGTTGGCAATACCATGTTAATCATGCTATGTGTTGATTTCCTTGTCATTTTGCTGTCCTTTTTGTCCAATTTCCTTCAGTCTCCTCAATGCCTTTCGAGGCCATTGCACGTCTGATCTCGATCTTGCCAAGGGAAAAACGACATCGCCCACTATATCTGCGATACTAAGCTGGCCAGTGCAATTGTGATCGAAGTCACAAGCTGACTTAAAACATTGGTGGCTACATGAAATAGGTATCGCGGGCCAAGTACAAATGTGTTCTTGCTGGCAATTCAAATTGTCCTTTGCAATGTTCTATTTATCCTTGTCGCAGAACGGCTTCTGAAAAATCAAACGATTGACTTGGCGGGACACCTACTGCTCACTCCTTCACTCAAATGTTTGACAAACAAGATTGAACATTTACAATAATGACAACCAAAATCCATCTACTCTGTTCCTTCCTATCACGTTGGGCCTACCATGTTGCTTTGTTGCGGGTCATTTTGACACCTGAACTGTTTGCTGTGAGCTGTGGTTCGAAGTCGTTGTAGCAAGAACTCTTATCAGTTTCTAGGAACTGGACTTCCTGCCACATCCAAGGTACTGTGGAATGTCTTGGAATAGGTAGCAGCTATGACCTCACGGCAGTTCTGTGCGGTATTATTTACCGGGGGATTTTTGTTCCCAAGGAATCAAAGATCAGTGGCTCTCGCTACCAGGGGATTCAGGGTGTTGCAACTTTTCTCGGTATGGGACCATCGCGCTCTGCCATTTTCATGAACATTTCGTACATGTAGCTGATGTTGGCCTTGAGCGCATCAAAACGAGGAGAATCTGCTGGCATGGTGACTCTGACTACTGTACTGTGTTGCCTCTCACGTGCAACCGAGGGACCCGTCCATGCCAAGTTTCTGTTAGACTTCGGCATTTATCCGTCAATGCCCGCAGTCTCAAGTGAGATGGCATGATTTCATGAAGAGAAAATCCAGCGTCTGCACCTTGGGAGCACAAAAATACAATACATAGCAGTATGATTTTCAATGAAACACCACGGAGTGAACATGTGCGAACGAAGACACGGGCTGCTGTGCTTTGCAACAGATTTTCCACTTCTTCTTGGAACGGTTCCTTGCCAAGAAACTCAAGCGACAGTGATTGAGCTGCAAATGTCAGACCTTTTCGGAAGACAAGGAAATTGTTTGTCAATTTTTTTCGTGCTGAGTTAGTGGCCCACTGTTCCCTCAGAAACTGGGAGCGTTGTCTTTCTGATCGGCATTTCAAAGGTAGTTCCACCAAACCTAGGATCGAAGAGAAACTGGCATACAGTGGTTGGTATTCTTAAACGTGATCACGAAACATGCTGCCAGGGCACTTGGTTGTGACAGCCACTGAAGAAATTTGCAATAATCAATGGGTGCATTTGTTGAACAACCACCTCGGACAAGCTGCGCAATTTGTTGAAAAATTGAACTTGTGGTTCATTGTTTTTCACACAAAAATGTTGCAAATTTAGGGATCTGACAATCAATCAGCAATAGTTCAAGCCCCTCCGTGGTCCAAGAAGCATCCAAATGGTTCAAAACCTCACTGTGAAAACATGTTGCCCAAGAACAAATGTCATTTAACGGTTTTAACAAATCATTGGGTTGTCCCCCCACATTTTAGCAACAATTATTGAATATATATTAACACAAGGTTTTACGCAAACAATACTCATCAAATTGATACGGTGAGCGCAGAAAACCCAATGATTTCACTTCACGCCAAGATCGTGAACTTCCAAAAAATAATGAGTTTCCCACTTTGAGCAACACTTGCCTTGAGATGTAACCAGGTTGCGTTGTCACATCCTTGGACACCAGAGACCGTCCGTTGTGCAATTTTTTGACCTCTGTGGAACCATTTTAAAAGACAACCTCACTCTGCAAAAAACAATGAAATACAATTCAGCATGCGGCGTCAAATGCTGCGGAAAACTGTTCCACCACGACGTTCATGTCAGCATTTTGCCATGTTTTTCCACCGTACATGAATAAACCGCAACTTGTTTTTTGAACACATCATTTTCCAACAATGAATTCTGGACAATTTGTTGCAAACATCACCAAGGTGTGCTGGATGTTTACTGAAAAGATTCTACATTGTCGTCTCTGCCTCGATTAAGTTTGACAACTGGGTTCCGTTCCAAATTGCTGCGGTGTTTCGGCCAGGTCAAATTTAAACCATACAAAAATAAAATAGATTTTTATTTCCAGCCGACGCTCACTGTAACTCGCAGAAGAGTGCACTCCGGCGAAGGGGATGGTGGTGGGTCAAATTGCCAAACAAGTAAAAGCAGGGCCCTCCCGCCCACCCTTGAACCAATGCCAAATGGAGAGCTCGCTTGAATTGACCTGTCAATTCACTGTGTAAATAAACTATTGTCACCTGTGACGTTTAGTTATTTTCAGCCGACGCTCACTGTAACTTGCAGAAGAGTGCACTTTTTTTTTTAACTCTTGGGACTTGCAGCTGCATCCACTTTCCCCACCTTCTCAACCATGCAGCTGCAAATATTGAGCAAGCATCGGCCAGCTTCCAATGACATGTCTTTGAAGCCCAATTGCAATAATCTTCGCACATCTCCTCTTGACGGCTCATCCGCCAAATTATTGTATGAGCTGACCCTCGCAATCCAACAAGGCGTTCTCACATGTGTCTCAGTTTCCGCAAATATTTGAACCAGCACGTCAACAACCTGGTTTTCAGAGGCTCCTTTGATTCAAGAGAACCTTGTACCTTCATTGTCCACAAAAAGAAAGCGTTTCCTGCCAGAAAAATATTCAGTCCTGCGAAGCAAATGGCCGCATTATTTTGAGCCGCAGGGCCTCGACAATCTCAGATGGATTCAAAGTGAAATGCCACATGATTTTCATGTGATATGACCTATGAGTGCTGAGTTCAATGTTTCGCACTCCTCCTGAGTGCTCTGAACTGTAGATCTGCGCATTCCAACCAATTGACAGCACTCTTTTCTGCTGCCACTTCATTGGAAATTTGTAAAGTTTTGGACGGGAGCTCCAGCAAAAATTGTCACCTTCAGTGGAAAAATTGTTTCCTACTCTTCCATCCAGCGGTCCACGCATGTAAGTACCTACGAGCCATGGTCAACCAATATGAGTCCACCATGCAAGAGGTGCACAAGGCGGCCCGCATCCACACACAAATGAGCAAAGGCACAGCAGGTGCAACCGCAGATTATCGACCACAAGGAGGAGCGCTCCCAATAATCTCTCCAGAATTGACCTCCGAGTTACTGCATTGCCTATCCACGCTGCCTGACCCATGGCCCCTGGCTAAGATCACAATAGATATGGAGAAACCAAGCCAGTGGGTCTCCAAATTGTGCCGACTCTACTTTGCTGACGAATATGCCAGACGAACAGTAGGATTACCCTCGGCAACACACGTCCCAGACATCGAGACAGCACTCCAGGCTGTCCAGAAAATCCTCCCAAAGCTTGAGGCAAGGATGATCGAATTTTTGGCGGAATGGCTAGTAGTAACCTTCCTGATACCCGCAACGCACGTATTGGAAGTGAGGGCACCTCATCTTTCCTTATTTTCCTCAAGGAATACTGGTTTAGAGAACTATACCTCGGCCTAAAAGTCACAGCATCGTTTGACCGATCTGAATCGTACATGCGCGTCATAGATGGCCAAGTTAGATGCATCACCCCAGAAATTAAGCCGCAGAATCTACAAGTCATCTGGAACGTTCAGTTTATTACTGTTTTTGTGCCAGCATGGATGATCCCTCCTGTCTACCACAGCCTGCGCAGGGAAAGCATCAAGAACGCGAGTTCCGCCAGTGCAATAGGTGTCTGTCCGCCCCACCTGGTTCGAAGACCTCGCGGTGCCCAAAGGGCCTACACCTCAAACGAACCGGATCAAGGGCAGCCCCAACCGCTACATGGCCTTAAACTGGTTATTAAAGAAGAGGTGCTACCGATGAAAGACCAATCAGAATTCCCAGCACTAGCATTACTGGCCTCACGTGGCCTACTTGCACCGGATGCATGGAAATGCAAGCGAGCGCAGGTCAGCCTCAAGGCAACAATTGACGTCCCAATGCTAGGTACAATCATCGAACAAAATGGTGATGGGCTTCTGGAAGATTCCCACATGCCAGTGGGATGGCCACTACACATCGATGGTGCCGTTCGGCAATGTTGTATTCATCGATCTGCAACACTCCAGGAACTCGACGACATGTTAAAAGAATACGACATGAAAAGAGACTCAGTAGAAATAAATCACAACGCACCCCAATGGTCTCACAACGCAGTGTGGAACCGGAAATACATGGAACCGAAGCCAGGATACAGTACACACTGCGGCAACTGTGGGCTGAATCCGAGCCGGCCATTGGACAGAAATCTTCCCCTTCTTACGAAGTCAAAGAGGGTGACATTTGCCGTGCAGTAGCCGCTATCGCAGACCTTCCGTCCTCCGCTGCCTGACAGTCCCTTCATCCTCGCATTGGGTACGCCAACAAAATGCCCCACCACAAACTGGCACATTGGCACAAAGAGCCCTAGAGGAATGGGAACGCACCCTGTGCGAAAAGAAGGCAGTTGCGATCCTTGCACAGATGCAAGCCGGCCGACCGGCCCTCATCCAAAAAGATGGCGGCGAAATGCTCATTGCCATTGTCCTTGACAGGCCACTTGCGGACGCCAAGGCATTAGTGGACGACCCTGCAGCTTTCACTCGAGAAATGACCAAGATTCTGCTCGAAATTGAATTTTTGGCGGAATGGTTAGTCACCTTTTTGATACCAGCAACGCACGTATTGGAAGTGAGGGCACCTCATCTTTCGTTTATGTTGCTCAAAGAATACTGGTTTAGAGAACTATACCTCGGCCTAAAAGTCACAGCATCTTTTGACCGCTCAGCATCTTTTGACCGCTCCGAATCATACACGCGAGTCATAGATGGACAAGTGAGATGCATCACGCCTGAAATTAAGCCACAGAACCTGCAGGTCATCTGGAATGTACAGTTTATCACTGTGTTTGTGCCGGCATGGATGATCCCTCCTGTATACCACAGCCTGCGCAGGGAAAGCATCAAGAACGCAAGTTCCGCCAGTGCAATAGGTGTCCAGTCTGTCCGCCCCACCTGGTTTGAAGACATCGCGGTGCCCCCAGTCCCCAAAGAGACCACGCCTCAACCAAACCAAGGTCCACGATGGCAGCAACCCCAACCGCTACACGGTCTTAAGTTAGTCATCAAGGAAGAGGTGCTACCGATGAAAGACCAACCGGAATTCCCAGCACTTGCATTACTGGCCGCCCGTGGCTTACTGGCACCAGATACATGGAAGTGCAAACGTGCGCAGGTTAGCCTCAAGGCAACTATTGATGTCCCTATGCTGGGCACAATCATCGAGCAAAATGGTGATGGACTTCTGGAAGACTCCCACATGCCAGTAGGATGGCCACTGCACATCGACGGTGCCGTCAGACAATGTTGTATTCACCGATCTGCGACCCACCAAGAACTGGATGACATGCTAAAAGAATATGACATGAAACGAGATTCAGTTGAAATTAACCATGACGCACCCCAATGGTCTCATAACGCAGTATGGAACAGAAGGTACATGGAACCGAAGACAGGATACACGCTGCGGCAACTATGGGCTGATTCCGAGCCAGCCATTGGGCAGAAATCTTCCCCTTCGTATGATATCAAATAAGCGGACATTTTACGTGCAGTAGCTGCTATCACAAATCTGCCGTCTTCCACGCTGCCTGACAGCCCCTTCATTCGTGCATTGGGGACACCGACAGCTCACATGGCTCCACCACAAACTGGCACCCTGGCGCAAAGAGCCCTTGAGGAATGGGAACGCACTCTGTGTGAAAACAAGGCGGTGGCGATCCTTGCACAGATGCAAGCCGGCCGACCAGCCCTGATCCAGAAAGACGGCGGCGAAATGCTCATTGCCATTGTCCTTGATAGACCACTGGCGGAAGCGAAAGCACTAGTGGACGACCCTGCAGCTTTCACTCGCGAAATGACCAGGATTCTGCTTGCAAAGCAAAGCCATCCACTCATCGCCCAAATGATGAGACCAGCAGGAAGTGGTGATCCACCCCCCGCAAATAGCACAGCCAGTGGCACCGGCAGTGCGGAAGGCTAACAGGCCTTCGAAACCTACTTGGGTCAGCGTCCAGGACGTCGTCCTTAACTCACTAAGACCGTCCACGCAACCAAGTCAAACACTCCCAGAGCTCAGCCACTTTTACCAAACACACAAGCACAGAAAGATGTCTGCTCATGTCGCTATGGTTCTTGTTGGTGTGTCACGCCTTGACACAAAATGACGCGGAGTCGCCAGTCAGCATCTTTCTGCTAACTTTCACAAAAACGATCAAAAACACATGTCCTCACAAAAAGTCTTTACATCAAGACATGGTTTGTTTGTTGAAATAAGTTTGAGTGTTTGAAAAACGTCGAAACATTTCAAGCACCAAAACATGATTCATGATGTCTCCCTCAGATCTGTTAGCAACTCCAGTTCTGAATGCCTTTCAGAATGTTGCTCTCGCTATCATCATTGAGAGACAAAACAAACTAAACTTCTCCGATCAATGTCAAACAAAGTTCCTTCTTCCGAAGTCACAAAATGAATTCTACGATCTTCTCACGATTCCTTCGTGCACTTCTGCGATGATTCTGTCGACAAAACTAAAGCAAAGTATATGGAAAATGGTTTGATTTTCCATGTCACTATACAAATTCAAATCCTCACGATGTTCTCCGTGCAATCAAAGTACTCAAAGAAGACGAAAAGCATATCGTTGTTGGGTCTCGTCATCTCCAATAAAACGTGCAAAACATGAAACGTGCAAATACGATGTCAACCATCACGGTTGAGCTCATCATCTAGATGAAAACTAAATTCACTTCTTCCAATGCAGAAAATATCCATGGATTCATCTCACCACAGATGTCAGACATCTTCTCACAGATGTCATAATTTCACACCCCCTTTTGAGATGAACTCCATTCCATAGGTATACGCCGTAACCCATCCAGACTTCAGCACGTATCGCTCAAGCTCGACAGGTCAATACATATAGTACGAATTGTCCCGTTGTCCACCATCCAATGAACAACCAGCTCATAGTCTTTTCCTCGCCTTTGCACCAATGAGGATACTCTCAATCACCCAGCTGCCTCTGCACTGAAGTTCCAGTGAAGCAACCCTTTGGCTTTCCAACCTTTCCAGAGTCCTCCACAACCTTGCATGCGCAGAGAAAAGAATACCAATCCTTTGCAATTGGACTCGTACTCTTGTTTCCCAGGTGACACATACTCCATTTGCAATATCCGGCCATCTCATCATCGACATATACCTCTCGGTATGTTTTGCCCTCGTTGGCAAACTTTCCAAACGCAAACTTCGTTCTGCTCCAATCTCGAAAACTCATGCCTTCAGGCACCAAATCAGCAGTAAGCTGATCAAGGACCTTGTCGGCGATCCCAGGAAAGATTGGGATAGGCATCACAGGCAACTGCGCACTCAAAGGTTCAGCTGCCGAAGAAATCACATCGAATTCATCATCATCCAGAGCCTCACGAAGTCGCTTGCTTCCATCTGTCATTGCTCCTTGACTCTCCAGAGGAGTCAAAATACTGGATCCGGCTGCATAGCCTGACCCTGAATTCTCACTGTGCCACTTCTTCTGAAGAAGACCAAGCAAAGCCTTCTCATCTTCATCTGTCCATCCAGACTTGGCCATGGCTACAAACCAAACCGCGTCCGGTAGTGAAAAAGCACTAGACCGTGGCTAAGCTCTTAGGAGCAATCAACTTAGAACGTGAAACGAAGTGTCGAACCGCCATCACAGTCGTGATAGGATCAGTGACCTCTCAGATTGTTCTGCGCTGCGCACACCGCATCTTACAGCATCGCGCAACAAAACTCTGCACAAAATGAAACATGGTGAAAACTCCTGTTTGTCTTTGGCAACGTTTGTTTGAAACAAAAATGCAAAACAGGAAAATGAAACGTGACGTCAACTTCTGTCTCTCTCTCACTGTCACAGGGCCCCCTTTCAAACGAAAACTCAACTCTTCTTCGAAGCATGTTTGACCGCAATCAAAATGTATCTTGCCAACTTTCGGTTGTAAAACGCTGTTTCAGTATAATTGATTTGATAGAGTTCTGCATGAGTCTGACATGTGCATGTAGAAAGTTTGGAGTGAAGATTTAATGCAAACCAGGCTGAATTGGAAACAAACTTCAATGTCTTTCCAATCGGAATACCATCCTTGTTCTGACATCCAGTCTTGCACAACCTTACCAAAGCCTCATGCCTCATGTCAAAACTCTGCAAAAGACTCACTGTCTCAGGTCGGGACCAAATGGTATTTCGTTCTGGAAGCTCAAACGAACATGAGTCTGCATGTTTGAAGTAACCACCAATCGCGTTGATGATCTCATCCCATTCCTGGTCCTTTCAGTGACTGAGTCCGGATTGAAATTGCGAAGCGGGCTTCCACTTCCACAAGGAGTCGATGCATGAATATGCACCCAAGGTGGACATGACGAATTCTTCCACTGTCGAATGCAAACAGCTACACGACTCAACGTTCCAGAACTCTGCACCTTAGCAACTACACCAATGTATGGGACCTTCGAAACTTCACAGACCTTTCTCAAGTTCGAATGTTCCGAACAACACAGTTCCACAATCGCAATTGAAGAACCCTGAGTCAACACTTGTTGCAACACACTCAGCTCACGAAGTTCTGCCAACTCAGCTGTCAAACCATCTGGAACAACAATCCCAAGAGCATATCGGTGTTTATAGAAAGCTTTAGCACTCAAGCACTTGGTGAAAAGATCTGCTGGATTTTCAACACCACTCCTGTGTCTCAATTTCAACAAACCCTCTCTCATCTGCTCTCGTAACCAATGCAATCTTATTTCAATGTGTCGTGAACGTCGTGGCACGTCCATGGACCTCACAAGTTGCAATGCGGAGCTTGAATCACTCTCCAACCAAATCACAACTTCTTCTGGCTCATCGATCTCATGAAGTGCAAACAGAAGACGGTGAACCAGTCTTCCAAACGCAACACTTTCTTGACACACTGATTGCAAACCATAGAGTTCTGCCTCACATGAACTCAAGCTCAAAGCTTGCTGTTGTCGGCTCAGAGACCTTACCAAGGACCTCTCAAAGAAAACAGCTCCACCGCTAACACCTTTGCGGTTGTTGAAACGGTACGGCGCATGTGAAGCGTCGCTGAAAGAGTGGAGATGGACTGATCTCAGTTGAGTATCGTCAACCTGACTCATGATGGTCTCATCTCTGCTCGGTAGACACAAGCATGCATGCATGTCAACATACAAGAATCTCAAGACTGCTTTCAATGCTTGCTCAGTTCCGTGCATCGGTTTCGCTTGCTGCGTCCCAAGAACAGACATCCATGTCTTCAAGTCATGACGCACCTGTGACAACCACAGCAATTTTCCCAACGCCTTCCTGAAGCGTGAGTATGCTTCATCTGACAAAGGTTTCTGAAAGTTGCTATCCGTGAGTGTTTTCTCCAGATGTCCTGAAATGTCAGGCACATTCTCAGACCCACGGGTAACACCATAATCCAGAAACGTAGAGTCAAGATAATGTGGATCGACACCCAGAGTGATCTCAGAGGAATCTCTTTCTCTCTTGATAACACGACCAATAAAGGTCAGGGATCCTCCCTCTTCTCCGATCCCTCCAGTTGTCTTCACAGGCACTACAGACGACAAAGTTGCAACCACATGCTCTTCAGCTTCCTTAGTGGTCGACAACAACAAGATGTCATCAACATACACCACACACAAGCAAAATCCAATTTCATGACCATCTTTCACAATCTGTCCACCATACACACATGGTTCCAACGAATCAGACCAAAGGCCTACATGTTTAAGTGTGAATGTCAAAAGCTGCAACCATGCCAGTGAAGCATCACGTAACCCGTTCAATGCCTTTTCAAGCAAATAGTAGGTCGCTTCACCTGATGGAAAGCTAATCGACAACGGCATTTTCAAGACAACATGTACACCAGTTCCCAATGGGCTATGCATGAAGGCATGACTCACGTCCAATGCACGCAAAAGCATCTTCCGTGTCGCTGCCATTGCAAGCACCAAATGAACACTTTCAATCGAAGGGGTAGGACTACTAAATCCCAAAGATCTAGCTGAGGAGCCACGATTGAAGTCCTTCGCAACAATCCTGGTTCGAACCCTCTCACTGCTTTTGTAAGCTGCAACCCACCTTGACTGGATCAAACGAAGGTTCGGAACAGCCTTCTTCATGTCGTCCAGTTCTGACTGGGTGATGATGCGGCCAGTCTTGCAGTGCTCCAAGTTCCTAACCTCCTCTTGCATACCTTTGAAACCTTGTTCCAAGTCAAGCTCTTGTAAACTCTGGTCATCTATGATACTGTCCGGTTTCCAAACCAAGACATCTTGACCTCCAAGACGCATCTTCACAAAATCATGCTCATTGCCTCGATTGAAACAAACAGAATCAAGAGAACCAGAAAACATTTCTGGAGATGTTGCCGGAGCAAAAGACGCTGGACCTTCAAGTGTACCCAAACTCGCAACCAACACAGGCTCACCATTACCAACCCAAAACCAATCAAAATCCATGTTTGTTTGAAGCAGTTCCTCAGAATCTTCACGGATCTCTCTTTCCAACTGTTCTCGGTCGGTCTCAGCTTTCCTTTTAAACCTTCTAGTGTACTCAACCTGTGTTTCCGGCTGTCGCCGAGCGGACTCAGGTGTTGGTACCAATTCTTCATCATCAACCTCTTCTACTGGCACCTGAACCTGAGGTACAACTACAGGGCTCTCCTGAGAGAGTGCAGGTTCAACACGTCTTTCCTTTCTCCGTTGTTCCTCAAACTCAGCAAAACGCTTTCTACATTCCTTGTTGTGCCTAATACCAGGTGCTTCCATGCCACTCTCACATGCTGGACATCGACGAGTCGGTTCAAAACGTGATACATCAGGTGAAGTTCTTTCAGAACTCTCAGGACTTCCAATGGCTACATCTGCAGTATCTGCTGGTGACGTAGGAGATGGAGTGACAGAAACTCGAGACGGCTCTGCTGGAACTTCCTGTGGAGTCACGACAACGTTCGATCTTGCCAATGGCACTGCTGGCGCCAAACGCAACTCACCAGGTTTCTTCTTCACACTGCTGGACTCTGGCAAGACAAGTTTGGGCTGTGAAGGTGCCGGCAAACTCTGACCTTTCAACTTTCGCAACTCTTCAGGAGGTAGCTGACTCATATCAGCTGGTGCAGTCCCACTGTCATTCACAATTTGGGGTCTACTACCTACAGTCCCAGTGTCAAATTGAGTCAAAACTCCCTGTCCCGAATTCAAATCCCATCTCAAAGGTGAAATAGCCCTGATGTTCCTAGCTACAAAACGCATCAACTCAGCTTTGCCATCCACACGAATGAGACCCTGCACAACTGGACCTCGTTCCAATCCCATGTGAATGAAAGTACACTCAACATTCCTCGTGGAAAGTGGTGAATGCTGCCGAATTGAATCAGGAATTTCTGCCAAAACCTGAGCACCAAACAAAGTCGAAACTGGTTTGGATAACTTCCTTCCTGAAACCATTTCCAATGGACTTCTGTCTGAACCTCGTGATGTCGAAAAATGGTTGTTGCACAAAGCCAAATACGTCAAAACATCAACCAAATTCTCATGTGAAAACGTGACATCCAACCCTTGTGCATTCAGATCAGCCCTTAACACAGAAAAGGATTCCTTTAATTCCCTAACTGCTCGCTCAGCCGACCCAATTGATCGATGTTGTTGTGGCGCGGCTCTCCGAATAGCGAACGTGTATCGGCCAGTGGAGGTTCCAATGATCTCTCCCACGGCCCTCTCGCTATCGGTGTGGACATCAATGGAGACTGCCTTCGAAGTCAACCCAAAATGTTGAAGCCATACAACAATTTGTCTCCTGGCTGCTTCGACATCTTCTCCAACCACCACATAGCCAATGCACCTTGACATCATCTCGGTTAACACAAGGATCTTCACCGAACCTGGGAGTTCGTCTGCGGCGATCTCGCCTGATGTCTTGAGGAATGCAAAATCGGCCTGAATAGAAACCTCTTTCCTGTCACCTTTGTCTCTTCTGTGCTGAAAGACGGAACGACCCTTGGCACACTCCAAGCAATTCGGATTGAATGGAATATGTCCCTGTCTCCGGTGACGTGCCAGTTCATTGTCGTCTCCTCCAGACACAGCTGCGACAGAAAAGTCATGAGTGTTACTCACAGTCAAGTCAGACCTGTATGCACTACTACTACCAACATCGGGATACAAACGAACCCAAGGACAATTGGCAAAATAAGCAACATCAAGACAATGCATTCCAAGCTTTTCATGGAACAAATCAAAACCTTTTGGACCTTGTGTGAATCTCCATCCCGAATCTGCCAATGAAGTGATTGACAAAATGTTGTGCCGGATGGAACCCACCAAAACATTCAAACGTGCTTTCTTCCAACACCAATCATCACCTGATGTGCCTGACATGTGCATCTGTACTCCAATCTCAGCAGTGCCTGACATGTTGACTGAGGATCCATTGGCAGCTCTGTAGCCACCTAACCCCTCACTGTCCTGCAGCACTGACCTGAAGGCTGACAAGTTCGACTCAGCCAAAACACTTGTGGATGCACCAGAGTCAAGAAGCCACCAAGAAGCATCGGTGTTGTCAGCGACCTGTGAAAGCAAAGGTCGCAAAAACTCAAAATAAGGTTCAATCTGTTGTTCAACCGAAACCTCACTGTGGTCGTCAAACCAATCATGTGCACGCACCAAAACGACTTTCATCGGTACAGTGGCACACAAGTCTCGGCTGGGGTCATTAACAAAACGTGTCTCCAAGTTGGAACTGTCACAAAGTCCAACCTCATCTCCAAACTTCAAACCACAAAACCATGGCTCATGAGTACAGCTGTCGCAACCTCTTGCCAGCACACAACCCATGTCAGCCGGTTCACTTCTGACTACTTCTGACTCACGAGTACAGCTGTCGCAACCTATTGCCAGCACACAACCCGTGTCAGTCAGCTCATCTTTCTCTTCTGACTCATGAGTACAGCTGTCGCAGCTCCCTGCCAGCACACAACCCATGTCAGCCAGTTCACCTTCTTTTGACTCACGAGTACAGCTGTCGCAACTCCTTGCCAGCACACAACCCGTGTCAGCCAACTCACTTTCAAAGTCCTTGCAATCAACCACAAGCCTATTTTCGGTTTCCATGTCAGCAACCTCATGCTCATGCACAAACCTAAGACCTCCAGTGGTTTCACATGTCATGTCAAACAACAAAGGATTTATGATCATGCTGCCGACACTGCCAGTCTTTTGGACATCAGACTTATTGTCGTGACTTGCACTCGGTTCCGCACTTTGGACTGGTCCCTGTTGCCAGGTATACCCATACCCGTCACAATACCATCCAGAACCATCGTCCCACCATGTCTGCGAAACTCCCCATTGACCATCACAGCTCTCCGGCCATTGGTCATGCCACCAATAGTCATCATCGTCCCAACTCTCTGCAGTCCAGTCGGTCCAATCCTCTGAAACTTCATTCAACTTGCCTTTCTTTCCTTTTCCTTTGCTACCTTTAGAGCCTTTTCCTTTGGAACCTTTCTTGTCCCAAGTGTCAGTCCTTACACTACCCTTACCTTCTCTGCTCTCAGGGCAGTTGAAGCTGATGTGTCCGGTCTTACCGCATCTAAAGCACCGGATCCTGCTCATGTCTGTGGTACAAGCTGCTGCAGTGTGTTTCCGACTTCCACACTTCCCGCATCTGCCTTCCACCGCATCTACGAGTTCGGCATCAAGAGAATGATGTTCTACATTCCCCTCCAGGGAACTCAATCTCTTGCTGTGGCCTGTTGTCTCAAAATCGCTAAACAGGCGTTGTTGCTCTTCCCACCGCATCGCAGCGTTCCTGTAGGACTCGTAATTGTCTGCGCCGCTGTGGTGGAGAACGTAGTTCTTCACTGTCTCAGGCAAGCTTTTCAACAGAACAACTAGCATGTCAGAATCTGCCAGCTTCAGTCCTGTGGTGTCCACCTGCATAGGGAGAGTTCCTAACAACCTTAAGAACCTTGCAGCTTCATAGTCAATTCTTCTGATAGTATCACTAACCAAGGAACTCGGCGATGTCTGTGTCGCCGCCAGGACAAAGGATCTCCCTCCTTAGTGAGAGCGCTTCGGATCTTGACCTCAGAGAAAATTCAAGAGTAAGTTGCCTAAGCAGTTCAAACCCGTTTGCTTGTTGGTTTACTGCTACTGCCACTCTGTCACTAGATCCTACTCCATGTAATGCCACACCCTCACTGAAGGCGTTCACCAACGCCACACACCTGGGGTTGTCGTGAAACGCAGCTTTTAAGATGGACATAAACCTTCGAGACCTTGCCTGTTGTGCTCCACTGAGAGCACCCCATCTGATGGGACCGGGCCAACGGCTACTATGCTGGATTTCCACAGAAAATTCCAAACTTCCACCAGATGCCCAGGATGACAACTCATCCAAATAGCCAGCCCAACCTAACACCTCTTCTTCTCTTGTCTTCCAAGTTCCTACTGGTGTTGGTGCCGGTGTCAACCATTTTTCGCTTTTGGCGAAGACATCCAATTGCTGTGAATTTCCATGATTTGATTGTTGAACACCAAAACCAGGCAAAACATCAAATGGCTGCGGAGTCACAACGACGAATCAGCTGCCCTACCAAGACCATCACCAAACACTTCTGGAACCCCTCTTCTCTGTTGCATAGTTACAAAACGATCTTGCATATGCTGCTGCACTGTCTGTAGCTGTCCCTCACTCATGCTACCTAACATGGCCATGACCTCTTGGATCTGCGCCGCCTGAGGCGTCAAACCTCCCAAGCTCGCTCCAACCGGGCCACTCGGCATGTTTCCTTGGCAACTCATTGGGTTCACTCCTAAGTTTGGAAAATCTCCAGACCTTGGTCCACCAGGCATACTCGCACAACCATAACTTGGCACACGCGCTTGCGAATTCTGTTGCATAACGTTTGTTGTTGGGGAATCCATTGCGCACCAAACCATGCTGGTCCCGGTCCTTGCATTCCGGGGACATTTCCTTGCTGACATCCCTGCACCGGACCTACCTGACCACCTGCATCCAGGTTTGTCGTGCTCGCAAATCCCTGTACATTCTGTGACACATTTGCTTGTTGTTGCTGTGGCTGCTGCTGGGCCATGTTACTTACTTCAGGTGTTTGTCCATCCATCCCAGATCCACTACCTTGCTGACTAGGCGTTCTTGGCACTGGTGGCAATCCGTCACTACGGTTACAACCACCATTTCCGGTACCACTACTTCCTTCACCTCTTTCAGCCATACCAGGACTAGGACAACCTTGCACACCTTGACTCACACTACCTGGATCCATTCCTACTCACGAGCTGCAAGCAGGCAGCTCCGCTACCATGCGGAAGGCTAACAGGCCTTCGAAACCTACTTGGGTCAGCGTCCAGGACGTCGTCCTTAACTCGCTAAGACCGTCCACGCAACCAAGTCAAACACTCCCAGAGCTCAGCCACTTTTACCAAACACACAAGCACAGAAAGATGTCTGCTCATGTCGCTATGGTTCTTGTTGGTGTGTCACGCCTTGACACAAAATGACGCGGAGTCGCCAGTCAGCATCTTTCTGCTAACTTTCACAAAAACGATCAAAAACACATGTCCTCACAAAAAGTCTTTACATCAAGACATGGTTTGTTTGTTTAAATAAGTTTGAGTGTTTGAAAAACGTTGAAACATTTCAAGCACCAAAACATGATTCATGATGTCTCCCTCAGATCTATTAGCAACTCCAGTTCTGAATGCCTTTCAGAATGTTGCTCTCGCTATCATCATTGAGAGACAAAACAAACTAAACTTCTCCGATCAATGTCAAACAAAGTTCCTTCTTCCGAAGTCACAAAATGAATTCTACGATCTTCTCACGATTCCTTCGTGCACTTCTGCGATGATTCTGTCGACAAAACTAAAGCAAAGTATATGGAAAATGGTTTGATTTTCCATGTCACTATACAAATTCAAATCCTCACGATGTTCTCCGTGCAATCAAAGTACTCAAAGAAGACGAAAAGCATATCGTTGTTGGGTTTCGTCATCTCCAATAAAACGTGCAAAACATGAAACGTGCAAATACGATGTCAACCATCACGGTTGAGCTCATCATCAAGATGAAAACTAAATTCACTTCTTCCAATGCAGAAAATATCCATGGATTCATCTCACCACAGATGTCAGACATCTTCTCACAGATGTCATAATTTCACAGGCAGCCACGAACACCCCAGCGCCAGTCAGCCCGTGCAGTTCCAGTAGTCTCATGCGGCCAACGTGGGGTACCCATGGTTGACTAGGAAAAGAACTACTGAGCGGACTCTGAGTGTGCCCTGAGTGCCGTAGCTTTTGCGGTCATTTTCACACTAGACCATGTCTCACCCTCCTGTTTCACCGTTCTCTCTTTTCTCACCACTTTCGTTGCGACCCAGCGTTGTCGGTGTTTGCTTCGAAGTGTCAGAGTGAATGTCATGCCTGAACGGCTGCTCTTTGTGATCTCGGGGATTCTGGCTGGGGGGATCCCTGGTTCGGCATTGAGCTTTGTTGGTTCTTACACCCTCTGATCTGGCCCCTGGTGTTTTTGTCGTGTTTCTCTGTTTTGCTTCTTGTTTGGAGTCATTTTCGTCATGACACACAAGTTGTCATCATGCATGAATCCCTATTGCTGGTTGCAATCCCAGTTCCTGGTGTTCTTTTAGTTGGTTTGTTTTTTGCTTGGTTTGCTGTTGTTTTTGTGTTTTGTTTTGTGTTTTTGGTTTCTTGCTGGGATTGCATACTGGACTGCGTACAGGTCCATTACCAGTACTTTTGTGGCTATCGACTATTGACAGCCTTGCACGATAATCCCAATTCATCTTTTGCTACTATCGAACGTGTGTAACGACCTGGCGGAAGCCATGAAGGCGTTGGACGGAAAAAACAAGTTTACCATATATCATTATTGTACAAACGTGTGGTAAGCGATGGGACCTTCCCAAATTTGTGGATGTCCTTTCCGTGAACCTAGGGTTTTCGAGATTGCTCAAGTGACTGCAGCGCATACATTGGTTGACCGCTGAAGGAGCTCCACGCTTGCAAGCCTGCCTCAATGCTGTCGAGCTAGCGATCATCGCTAACTCGATCGCATTGGATACAGTTTTGAAAGAGGCTGCAGCTTTTTTCCGCTGCAAACATGCATTTTTTCTGCCTCACAGCTTTTTCTGCCTCAAACACGCGTTTTTTCACCTCATGTATTTTTTCCGCATCGTGGCTGGTTTTTTTCATCTCAAGAATTTTCATGCTTCCAAGAAAAAATGTGTCTGTCTTTCAAAATCTGACAGATAGTTTGCGAACAGACCAGAATAATCTAATCTTGCGGAATCTGCATCAAAAATTATGTCTGTAAAATTTAAAATTTAGCTTCTTAAAGTTTAAATTTGTTAGCTTTTGAATGTTAGACTAGAATCTTGGCCCTGGCAGTGAAAAGTTGCCATTTCGAGCAATTTCGAGGACTCGAAGCACTTCGAAAAGCTAACAAATTTAAACTGGGTACGCCCACGCCAGCATGCCTACAAATTTAAACTAGTATTCAGTAGGTATGTCATGTAGCACCTTGACAGTATTCACTAGTCCTTTTGTTCACTGGGAACCTGACACCGGGTACCGGTTGTTCAGGGTTACGCCCACGCCAGCATGCTACAACAGCTCATGACACCAAATAGGTTCATTTCATTGGCGTCGGACGACCCTGACGACTCAGATACAGACATTGAACTAACGGGACCAACCATCACAGAAAAAACAGGAGAGGATGCGTCAGCTGACAGTGACCAATCGGTTTACTTTGACGCCCTAGAGGCCGAGGATGACACTCCCTACTTCCTACAAGGAGCTGAGCCTCCCCCAAGAGAGGAGTGGGAAATTGCCGCGCCTATAGATTTCTCCAATGTCCAGGGGGTCTTACAAATAAGCCACCAACTAGACGAACTCTTCCTGTCGGAAAAAGAAATTGAAACTCCACTCGGCATGGACGACATCAAGCAAAAGTGGAAGTGGGCCGATGTCGGCTCTCGTCGAATGCCCCGGTCACCCCTGACATACCCAGCCATCATGGTGGACGAAGGGAATGGAATCCACCGCCCCGCAGCCAGCCAGGTCCATCATAGGACACTCTTCCAGTGGATAGTCGACAACCTCTCATGGGTACCACAGTATGACACTGTCTATGTTTTTGTGGACAACCGAACGCTGTCAGGCACCAATGCCCCTGCCTACTGGCAACATTTTGCACCATGGATCAAAGGCAGATGTGCAGTCACTGGCCCCTACCGGGAGAAAACAACTGCTATCCATTTTCCCATAAACGCTGATACAGGATTGCATCAGGTCCGTTATACCTGGGCTGGTGCTGCAGCTCTAGAGGCACTGTGCTTAGTGTTTCCCACTGTAAACTTTGCACTGATAGACTCTGATTGCGTGCCGACCTCACTCTTCGAGATAGCCGAACTGATCAACCTCATGACGGATAAGGCAAGCAGAGCCGAAGCAATGCAACACAATACTATGGCCAGCTCTAGCCAGTGCCCGCCGGCCGTCCTCCGACTCCTTACTACCGAAGCCAAAGCCGAGCTCAATGCCGGATTGATCATTGTTACAGGGCATATCCCGAACTGTGCAGCAGATGTCGACATGGGCCAAGCAACCCCAGATGTGCGCATGCCACCGACTGATGCCCCAGGCTCCTCCTCGAGTGATGCACCTGCCCCTAAAGCACGGCGAATAGCTCACTCTGCCAATAGCAGATCGGCAGACGAATGGGTCACCGCGCTTTATAACAGCCGAGCCAGTTTCCTAGCCACTACAGCCGTGCCAGAAGACCCCGCGGAAGCGATAAGAGGCGGACTAGTTCTCACCCCTTTACTAGGATGTAAGGCCAGAACCCCGCTTGACTGGACACACGCCTGGGCAATGCTAGGTGAATGGGCGGGAACCATTGCATTCCCTATCCCGGAGCAAGGAGAATGGCCGCGTCACGGGGATGGTCGCTACTTACGACCGGACTTTGTCGAGCGAACCCCGCCCTTCCTCACCTGGGCGCGCCCCATATTCGAGCAAGGTGCACTCTCCCCCATGTCTGTCTTCCCAGCCGACTTCCCCATACTCTGCCTCCCAGGGGACAAATTGTTTCAAAGCAAGGAGTTAGACAATGGGTATAGCCCGCCACCAATAGTGCATGCCTTCCATGGGAGCAAAGTAGCCCTGGGGCAAAAGCTCCAACAGTGGCAAAGCAAAGGGCTGCAACCGCTTGCTGTTTCACTCATAGGAGTTGATGAAGCACCCCCGCTATGGACACACCCCACAGGCTGCGATTTCGTCAGAGGAAGTAAATTAGTAGCCAGGCCACATGTCTCACAAAAGCGCAGCCTTACCAAGACGCAAGTGTTGCTGCTTCAGAGCCTTTGGATGCCAGTGGAAGCCCCTAACTGCAACAACGACCACACACCCTGGCCTAAGACCTGCCAGACTGCCCATGTCTTTTGCGGACAGCAAGCTAGCCTCCAACTGCCTACTGCCCAAATTCTCCCTCTCCTAGAAGCACTGCAACAACGACTGGGAATTGACCCTAGCAACGCAGAATTGGCCATCAACGAAGTTCTTGCTAGCCATGCAGACCCTCAATACACTGAATGGAAGATCATTGTCATGGACAACACCACCTGGCAACTCAATGACGCTGACCCAGGGTCCCTGGATGTTCAGTGCACTGGATTGGGTGGAGGAGAACTCGATGAAGAGTGGGATGTACTGCTAGCTTGCAAAAAGGAAGCACATGTGTATGGACCATCTCTCAGCAAACAGGACGATTGGAATGCAAGAGCTGGCACAATTGCAGGAACTGCCCACACACAAGAATATTTGCTGCTGCACATAGCCATGTTTCCAATTGGTGCGCACACCTGGTGCCGTGTCCTTGGAGTGCGCGACGCTGACCAATTACAAGCACAGATCATCAGTCGTGCCATGAAATTGCTGCGCTTCTGTCCCATTACCCCGGCGCATAGGAAACCGCCATGGCCAGGGTACACGCATGGCCTGCGACTCTTTACTAAACTACTAGTTGCGCATCCGTTGGTCGGGGTGTGCCTGCCCCCTGAAATCCGTCCAGTAGAGTATCTCAGATCAACAGGGTACATGGTAGGTTCTCTTTTCATTCGAGGCCACAGCGCTGGCTCGTATGCAGGAATGGTATGGGAAACCATCCTTACGGAATTCCCAAATATTGAAGGCAAAACCGTGCTAGCAGCCATTGCTCTGCCACCATCGCTTCTGACGGCACACAGACTGTCCCAGCTCCGACAGGTACACCTCATCCACCATGCAGATGACCGGCTTTGCGTATGGAACCCGTCTAACCAAGACATCAAACTGCTTCAGCAACGGGGTTTTGCAATCACACACATCACAGGATGGCGAGCATACCTAGGCACTGCACAACACAGCTATTCGCACTGGACACGTGTTGCCCTTCCAGAGGGACGACCGGACATGGCACAGTTAGAGGGTACCCCAGGTATGCTTCCCTTTGAGGTTTACTCACAAGCTCCCCTCCGCCTAATATCATGGTGCAGCTTCGAGCTCCCAAAACCAGCCAAACGACTTCTGCGCGAACTAGCCATCATGTGCGAGCTGCCCGAGACCACAACACAGGCGCTTGTCAACCACATCGCCGTGCACAACTCATTGGTACAAACGGAGCAAGAGGCAACTCAATATTTGGCCTCGTTGGCAACTGTTACCATTGCGTCAAGGGCCAAATTGCTCACCTATACCACCATGGTCCAACACTTCCTCGGCACCCTGCAACTACCCATGGCTGTCTACATGCTAGACTACTATCTGCCAATGCTCAGCCCCAATGAAGGCCATAATGAGACAGGGCTCACAATGCAAAGTGCTGGACCTATCCGTCAACCATGGCAACCAATTACATTCGAATTTCTTTTCAAGGGCAGCGAGTTTGGTCACTGGAGAGTCAAAGGGGGGCAAGATGCATTTGCGTTCCGACACCCGAGCCTCGGCAAAACTGAAGTCTTCAGCCTCCTAGCGAGCGATGCACACCACCACAAAGTTAGCCCTATAGGCACGGGAAGACTTGTTGCAATGGTAGGCACCGCAGATGCTCCAGCCGACGACGGCAGAGACCTACAAATCCTTTTTGGGTTAGTCCTTGCCATCACGCCACGCACATCCAAAAGCAAGGATGAGCTGCCTGCCTCCCGCATACACAGACAGTGTAACCCCAGATTCATCGAAGTAGCCTTTCTCTCGGGGCCGGCCATTGAATTTTTTGCACAAGAACAGTTCTTAGCCCTTCAAGACTGGTATGTTGCCTCTGGCCAACGCCTGGAACCCATCGATGCTACCGTTCAGGGGCAGGGAGGCCCACTCCCAGGGACTTTCTTCCTCCATACAATGTGGATGTTCGGATGTACCAAACCCACCAGAGAGGTTACTGCTGTCGCACAAACTCCCCCGTGCAGGTACCACCTGGGATTAGGCATATACAATGTGTCCAAACAGCAGTTGAAGGAATGGATGGCAACAAACGATCACATTTCTTGCATTTGTGCGGAAAGTTGCTGCGCCTGGTGCTAATCCCATGTCATGTGGAAGGCGAACCCCATCCATGGACCCGCACAACTGCACTCTCCTTCGCCGCTGAACTAGACGGACATGTCTTGGGCACACTTTGTGCAGTGACAATGGCTTTGCTCACCAATCGGTTAGACCTGTGTATTCAAGGACTCTTCGGTGCAGGCAAGTCAAAATCGATGGCAATCCTCATCCTGGCCTTAATTGAAATCGATGCCACTGACAGTCTCAAAATATTGTTTATCTGCAAAGAAAACTCAGGCACTAGATCCTTTGCTGACCTTCTCCTATGGCTCGACCCCCCGTCGGGGGGGTTTGGG